>JAOWBR010171285.1:0-20411 GCA_028571145.1 Dionaea muscipula
TTGTGTGTTGAACTTTATTCCGCATTTTCATTTTATCACAAGATTCTGTCCCGCATAGAACAAGTAAGGGAACGACCGGCAGTTTGCATGTCCTTTGACTGTTTAACTTAAAGAAGGGAACAAGTAAGGGAACAGTGACCTTTCTAATTTTAAGTTAAGTTGTCATTACTTTTAAATTTTTAAAAAGGGCTCAATTCACCCCCCCTCTTGAGCTTATCACTACACTCGTCTTAGCTAACACACCTCATTCTATACCACAAAAAGCTTCTACGATGGGTCCAGTGTCCACCCTCGACCCTCGCAAACAAAACTCGAAGGGAAAAAAAAATCAATGATCAAGAATTCCCAAGGAGCAGAAACAGTCAACGGCGGACGTCCTCGCAGACGTCCGCGAAGCCCTCTGTCGTTTCTGTGCATGACTAAAAATGAACGGCGGACGTCCTCGTGGACATCCGCGGCCACTGTGTAGAAATTTGCACATTCTACAGAAGTCTAAAAGCACGAAAACACCACTTAACCTCAACCAAAACTCATTCTAAGACTTCAAATAACATACACAACTTGTAATTAAGCATGCTACAACAATTAGGAGCATGAAATCTAAGCCTAGCTCAAAACTAACAACATGAAAATCATCCAAAGCAAGAAACTTAAACAACCTCAAAGGGAACCATGAATCACTTGGAAACGCATCCTCAAATCATCTCTAAAACCCCTAACAAGTGTCAAATAGTAATCAAACCTTGCCAAACCATCAAGCATCACCAACTCCATAAGATTCTCAAAACCGACCCTAAGGAAATGTTAGAATAAGTAATCTTGGTTTAATAGTTTTAAAAGTTTTTAGTAGTACAAATATTAGCTGCTTGTATAGTTGACAGGATATATAATAAGGTTGTGTACTCAACTACAATAGGTACGACAGATTCTTGAATAATACAATATAGCTCATTCTCAACATCTGGCTCTTCTTTCATGGACAACTACCTTCTCCCCTTTCAGGAAAAACCAAATCAAAGCATGGATCAAAGGAAACCATGAAAAACTAACAAAGGGATTACCTTGATTTTCTTTAAGCAAATGACAAGGGCCTTCCCTCAAGCTTCCAGTCACCTCTCTGAGCATGAGCAACCCAAAAGTAAGCTAAGAACTCAAGAGAATCGGTGAAATCCCAACGAAAATTCTCATACTCTCTCTAGATCTTCTTCCTCCTTATCTTCTTCTTCTTTCACCTTCTTCTTTGAACCACTTGGTCAAATGGTAAAGGAGATGGCTGAGAGTTGCCCCAACTTAACCAATATACAACACATATACACTAAAACACTCAAACATAATTAATTATACCCACTCTCACACACAATCTCCAACAACCACACTCTTAACCAATTAACAACCGTAAATCACAAATCACGCATGGATCACTAATCCGATAAGCCTCAAACTCACCATCATAAATCATAAAATCTTGAGGCGATAAAAATGAACCCAAATTTGAAATGTCAAAAACCGTCTCCTTACAAACTAACTATTCGTGGAGTCAGCATACGTCAATATGGTACTTAATGGTCAAGTATCATCATACCGGTCGTGCCCGTATTAACAAATCGATCGTATGGAATGCAATGCAAAAAGTATCCAAACGGTCGTATGAAACCCGAGAACACTATTCACGAGGTTACTATTCATCAAAAAACTAAAAATCACAAAAATGAAATATTAATCATAAATAAACATAAATCAATATAAAAAAGAATATAAAAACACGGTGTATAACACAGGTCACGAAGGAAGGAAAGATCCGGACATATGGCACAACCCTTCACCCGGAAACATGGAGGACTATTGTCCGGACCAGGTTCGACTTCCATCCTTAAACTCTTATGATGGAACTGAAGATCCGGAAGATCATCTCAACCATTATGAGATCCAGATGATCCTCTAGAACTTTTCAGACGGAATGATGTGCAGAGCTTTTCCGAGCATGTTTAAGGGAGCAGCCCGATGATGGTTCCTTCGTCTCCTATCAAATTCTTTCTCCAGTTTCGAGGAGATCAGAGAGAAATTTATCCCATAATTTACCAGCTCATTCATCTTCACCAAATCCATTCCCAACTTGTTCGATGAGAAGTAAGACGCGGATTAGATCCTCAGGGAGTTCATATCCCTATTCAGCAAAGCGTACGTAGAAATCCCGTGTGTGGAAAAGGACGTCACTACAGCAGCTATCATGACTGGGCTCCGGCCAGGACCCTTCAGGGATGACCAGCCAATGCGCATTTCGAAGTCCTTTGATAAGCTCCTCTAACGAGTAAAAATGTACATGGCATTAAAGGACCTGAACGGTGGATCTCAAGGAGAAGCAAGTTACGAGCTCAACGCTCGGATCACTCGAACTCATGAGACAGCCAACGAAGATTCTAGTTCAGATACTCAAGAGAGGCCCCAGGAAACCGAAGAATGAGGAGGCAGACAAGATGATCACTAGACCTTCGAAAGCCGAGATAGAGATCAACCCGGAACCCTAGTAGTAGCGGGCCTGTTTAGAAGACTTTCTTCTATCAAGGAGAATAAGAACTTCATTGATTAATAAAATTAAAGTTTTAAAATTCTAGTTATGATCTATAGTAAACAGATTACCAAGCCCGAGCCCATCACGATGGATTTACGTAACTAGCAAAACGCAAAACAAAAGTGCAGCAGGCTCCGAAAATGTAAGAGACTACCGTAAAAATTACTCTAAAAACATAAGAGTAAACAGACGTCGAAAAGAAGCTCAATAAATCAAGTTCATAAGCACCAGATCGCCAAACAGGATTTAAATCTTAAAGCAAATATCGGGTCGGGGACTTGATATCCCCATCGACCAGCGAGAAATCAGGTTCTTAGATGACTGAAAGCCCAGGAAGGTTTAAAACCGGGGGCACAAATTAGGCCGGGAACGTAGTGACCGCATGTTATCATGACAGACGCAGTCGAGTTCTTAGATGACTAAAAGCTCGAAAAGGTTTATGACCGGGGGCCCATATTAGGTCGGGAACCCGACGCAAATGCATTATAAAATTTTTTAAACAACCGCGTAAGCATTCGACGGTGTCGAGTATGCAAGCGTGCGCCCGCAGACAAGTACAGCTTTAGACGGGCTAATCAAGCAAAGGTATAGCTCTTCAATGGCTCTGCAACGGGTATATTTTTCAAAGAGAAGATAATTACTCAGCCATGGATAAGAGAAAGACAACTTTGACAGAGCAAACTTTAGCATAAGTCTGTGAACTGAGCATACACGAAGTATTCAAGAAAAAAATCATTGAGCCCATCTTTGCTATTCAAGAAACATTAAGCAAGGCTGAGGATCATCTAGATCCAATCATACTCAAGAAAAGATTCATTTTTCTTGTTGATCAGTGAAATGGGTAGCCACGAAGATTTGAGTTGATCAGTGAAGCTGTTGATTGTGAAGGAGCTGCAAGATTGGTGAAGCAACTAACGGTTGTGAACGATCAAGGCAGTTTATGCACTCAAGTTTATGAAGGAATGAAGCAGTTGAAGTAACACAACGTCGTGAAAGAACTGACAGTGTGATAGCAGCTGGAGATTCAATTCGAAGGAGCTGTGTGTGTGTTTTCACAGTCAAGTAGTTGACTATACACTATTGTATTGGTGTCAAAAACAATAGTGGATTCCTCCTATATCATAGAGAGAAGAGAGGAGTAGCGGATTATACCACCGTGAACCTCTATAATTCTGCGTGTCTATTTCTTATCTAGCATTGTATACCACACACATAAACCTTAATAGATAAAACAAGTACTTAAACAGGTTTAACAATTAATCTTTTAAAGGGGGCTATATAAATATTTCCACTGCATACTCTTTCAGAGTTTGAAAAATTTTAAAAACACACAAGTTCATTTACCCCCCTACTGAACTTGTGGAGCCACCTTCTTGGGACCAACAAAGACTGATCTTGAAGAATGTCAAACACATCCAGAAATGAGGATGAACCTGCAATCCGTGAGCCATCTGGATGGTGAGGGCTACACTAGTGTCTTCAAAGATGGTAGGTGGAAGCTCACAAAGGGAGCCCTGGTCACAGCTAAGGGAGAAAGGTATCATCCCTTTACATCTTTGTATCTAAGTATTTAACTGATAATGTTAATACCGTTGAGGATGAAGCTACCACAGATTTGTGGCATCGCCGTCTGGCCCATATGAGTGAGTAGGGCATAACTATTCTAGCCAAACGGGGGCTGTTACCAGAATTATAGACGGTGAATCTCCAACGGAGTGAACATTGCTTGCAAGGAAAGCAGACGCGAGTGGTTTTCAAGAGTCAGACACTGTCTAATAGAAGAACTAAAGTTCTTGAGCTGGTGCATACTGA
Organism: Dionaea muscipula; assembly: GCA_028571145.1. NCBI lineage: Eukaryota > Viridiplantae > Streptophyta > Magnoliopsida > Caryophyllales > Droseraceae > Dionaea > Dionaea muscipula. The sequence continues at coordinate 4,382 of JAOWBR010171285.1, forward strand.
TGTCTGTGGGCCGATGCCGGTGAGTTCACTCGGTGAGGTTAGCTACATTGTATCATTGATCGATGATCACTCAAGGAATACGTGGGTGTATCTGTTAAAGACTAAAGATCAGGTATCTGGTGCCTTCAAGGAGTTTCATTCTCTAGTGGAGAGGTAGACGTGGAAGAAGCTCAAGATGGTTAGATCTGACAATAGGGGATAATTCATTGGTGAGTTTGATAAGTACTGTAGGAAGCAAGGCATACGACATCAAAGGACTCCACCAAAAACCCCACAATTGAATGGGATTGTGGAGAGGATGAACTAGACGCTACTTGAGAGAGTTAAATGCTTATTGTCACAAGCCAGTCTGCCAAAGATATTCTAGGATGAAGCTCTAACATCAGCCGTGTATGTGTTGAACGTGTCTCAATGCATCCCTTTAGGCCTGAGAAGTGCCTGATAGCGTCTAGTCTGACAAATCGGTTAGCTATGAAAATTTGTATTATTTTTGTAGCACCGTCGATGTACATATCCCCAAAGACGAGCATTCTAAACTTGATCTAAAGTCAATAAAATATGTTTTTCTTGGGTATGGGTTGGATGAGTTTGGTTGTAGACTCTGATCTAGTGAGACATAAGATCATCCGGAGTAGGGATGTTATCTTTGATGAAGGACAGATGGGCGTGGAGCTAGAACAGCAGACGGGGTAGGACAAGGCCGAAGAGCCTTAGACAGAGAACGTACTAGTGTCTTTGGAACCGTTGAGTCAGACGGAGGAGCTAGTGATCACGTTTGATCCCCAAGAAGAGATAGAGACTGAGGCAGTACCGTCATTGTAGCCAGCACCATCTACGTTAGTGGTATCCAGACGGTTAAGACGTGTACGGAGGAACCGCATACGTTACCTAGAATCAGAATTTATGATGACAACTGATGATGGGGACCCCAAGTCCCATTAATAAGTACTTAAAGATGTTGATAAAAGTAAATGTCTTAAAACCATGGATGATGAGATGAGATCTCTCATTGACAATAACACTTTTGAACTTGTTGAGTTGCCTAAGGGCAGGAAATTTCTGAAAACAAGCGTGTGTTTCCTATCAAGACTGGTGAACTTGATGGTAGGCCAAGATACAAAGCCCGACTGGTTATGAAGGAATGCTCTTAGAAGAAAGGTGTGGACTTTGAAGAGATATTTTCTTCAGTCGTGAAAATGTCCTTAATCCATGTGGTCCTAGGACTGGCTGCTAGTCTGGATCTGGAGATTGAGCAAATAGATTTGAAAACTGCTTTTCTAAATAGGGATTTAGAGAAATAGATCTTCATGGAACAACCCGAGGAGTTTGTTAAAAACGGCACTGAGAACCTGGTGTGCCGACTGAGGAAGAGCTTGTATGGGTTGAAGAAATCTCTCAGGAAATGGTATCAAAAGTTTGAGTCTGCCATGATTGAGCAGGGGTACTCAAAGGAAGACGCAGATCATTGCGTTTTCATCAGACGGTTCTCAGAGGATGATTTTTTCATTCTGCTTCTCTACGTTAATGACATGCCAATTACAGGGAAGAATAGTGCAAGGAATGAAGAATGGAATAAGGAGCTGAGTTTGTTCTTTGAGATGAAAGACATAGGTCCAACCAAGAAAATTCTCGGTTTTCAAATTATACGGGACAAACATTAGAGGAAGCTGTTTATTACTCAGGAGAAGTACATCGAGAAGGCAATCAGATGGTTTGCTATAGAAAATGCTAAGACGATGAATTCATCGTTCGCAAATCATTTTTTACTGAGTCACTCTCAGTCACCTAGACGGTGGAAGAAATGAAGATGATGAGTGAAATACCGTATGCTTCGGCTGTCGGTAGTTTGATGTATGCAATGATTGCTACAAGACCTGATATTACTCATGTAGTAGGAGTGATCAGTCGTTGCATTCCTAAACCTGGTAAAGAGCATTAAGAAACTGTGAAGTGGGTTTTCAGGTACTTGAAAGGAACATCCAGTTTGGGTTTATGCTTGGAACAGACGGAACCTGTGCTGACAGGGTACATAGACGCGAACATGACTGGTGATGTTGATCCAAGGAAGTCCACGTCTGGTTACATGATCACATATGCAGGGGGAGCAGTGTCTTGACAATCACATTTGCAGAAGTGTGTTACTTTGTCAACGACTGAAGCCGAGTACATCGCCATTACAGAAACATCGAGGGAATTGATCTGGATGAAGAAGTTCTTATCCGAGATGGTGTTTGAGCAGAGGAGGTATGTTTTCCATTGTGATAGTCGGAGTGCAATTCATCTTGCCAAAAATTCTTCTTTCTACTGCCGTTCCAATCATATTGATGTGAGGTATCATTGGATACAATATGCTTTTGCTGAAAAGCGGTTTGAGAAGGAAATGATTCACACAGACGTGAATGTGGCTAACATGATGACAAAGGTCTTGATTTCAAAGAAGTTTAAGTTCTATTGTGGTTCAACAGGGTTGACTACGTTCACTTGTCATAAGTGAAAAGGGGGAGTTTTGTTGAGATTATTCAAGTTATGCCAAGAATCCCATTCGGGTAGGCAAAGTGCAACACCGACTGGAAAACAGTCAGCGTCTGAGTGGTTCAAATGTGTGTAGCAGTTTAGTTATGGTGGATGTTGATCTCCGGAACTAACTCAATCATGAGTCTAGGTAGACATAAAGTCTAAAAGAGTTGATAGATGGGGTCACGTTCAGTTTCAGAGTTGGATGGTGATTGGCACTTATGAAGGTAGACGATGAAAGTCTGCTTGATGTTGATACGACGTCTGGTGGTGAATACCAGACGTAGAGGACCAGAGATACAATCAGGCAGAGGAAGTACTTTTTAGAAGCCAGTCGGTTAAGCGACTGCTTGGAGTCCGACGGAGCCATCCGTCTGAGTTTATGGTCATGTCAGATTATGTTATTTCAGTTTCAGCTTATTTTTCATCATGTGTTGTGGTCCCTACTCTTGTAACTGCCTCTTGAGGCAAGACACGTATACTGGTCCCCTCCCCTAGCTAGCTCATTTAGTATAAATAGCTAGGAGTAGTCAGTTAAGATAAGAATATTAATTCTTAGATTATCTCTTACAACTTGAGAGTTTCTCTAGTGTTCTCTCTAAGCTTTCTCTGAAATCTCCATTGTTATTGTGAGAAGACAGAGGGTACGAGTTTCGATAAGAATCCTTTGTGATCTATTGTTGAGTTTCGAGTTTCAATTATTGTGTGTGATCGATTGATTTGCTATTCTTTGTTCTTGATTATTATTGCTCACTGTTTGTGAGTGTGAGAAAGATCAACTTCCGCCGGTGATCAAGCTAAATTGTCTTTATCGTAATTTCTCAACAGGAGTTTGGGGTTTGCTTATGTTAGACTCGAACATCGTTATAAGTTGTTAAACGTATTTCATGATTGATGATTTAGGTTTCGTTTCCGAGCCGAAAGAAAAGCTTAAGCTTGGGTGAAAACAGCCACGTGTTTTATCAAGGTGAGGGGTGGTACACATAGCCTTGCCCTGGTATTTATCTTTTTCCATGTAGCTGGCATACGCTACTTGAATGTTTTATTTGTCTAAAGATAATGATATATTCATGATTATTTATTCGATGCTTTTTTGTCATGGTTCATAAAATACTTGGTCGAGGTGATTTACATTTTTTTATTGGCCCGACTGGGCATGTGATTTGAGAACTATTGTGGAACTTCTTAACTTTACCTAGATGAGTGCTTGCACTCTATTGTCAATCATTCTTTGTTTTACTTGGGCATGTTATTTGGTTTATGTGATGATTTAGGCATGGAGGAGGTGGCCCCTATGTCTACACTTCGAGGGGATCTGTAAGTCCAGGGGAAATACTCCTACCTGTTGGGGTGACTCTGTTCGGGTGGGGAAAATACTCGTACCTATTAGGGTGACTCCATTGCCGTAACGTCTATAGGCTCTCCTGATTAGCTATAGGATCCTGTACAACTCATTTTCGTTGTTTTCATTTACCGATCTCCATACTCAGACTTGAACACGATTATAAAGAGTATACCCTATGATATTCGGAAATATGAAAATCCACCGAGCTGGCCTTTTATTTGAGATTCATGCACATACTCAAACGTCGTGTTGTATTACTCTCTATTCCTAGACTTCGCCCATTGTTTTGAGTATTTCTCAACCATTGGATTTAATGATTGTCATGTGATTTGACCATTTATTTGCCATGAGATTGGCTACTTGTTTTGCCGTGTGGGTTGGTTGTAGAATCTGTTGATTTATTACATGATTTGGTTACTTGTTAGCTGTTGAGTGTTTAAGAACTATTCACTATTTTTAGAATACTCCTTTAAAAATAATTGAACTTTCATCATCTGATTACTATTAAAACATTGACTGATATTTTTTTATCATTGACCCTGTGGAGGTATGCGACCCCTTTCTATATTCCCCAAAAACCTGCGTGCAAGATTAGGTCCTTTGACGGGTTATACGTATTTAGCCGATATACTATCGTTTGATTTGGTCACATAGTCCACTTACTCCTATCATGTTTATTTACATAAACTATATGTCAAGTTTTACTGACCTGTGTCCCTCCCCCTTCACTTTTGGATAGGTTAGTAGGTTTTTCACTAGGAGGATGACCACGGGAGATGAAGCACAACCTCTTAGGATTGACCACCCTTATGTTCCCTAAGATGATCATGTATAATTTTATGCTTCCGTCGTTGTACATTGTACTTGATTTTATGGTTTATATTGAGGATGTGATTCAAGTGTCTCTTTATGGATGATGGTTATTGATTTATCACCTTTGGGTAGTTTTGTTGGTGGGCATGTTAAGTGTATTTAAGGCTTTAATGGCATGTGGTTGGGTTCCACGGGACATGTGCCGGTCAACACGAGGTGGGGTGCGTTATTGCATGCCTTCGGTTCATCTTATGTTAACCCTTCAAATGTTGTAAAGACTCGTGATCCATGTGAATGACGAACTTCTTTGGCCAAAGATAATGTTGACAAGTCTCCAAAGCTCTCACCAGCGCGTACAACTGCTTGTCATAAGTAGGATAATTCAATGTCGCTCAATTCAACTTCTTACTAAAATATGCAATGGGCCACCCTTCCTGTGACAAAACAACACCAATACTAACAGTACCCGATGCATCATATTCTATTTCAAAAGTTTTATTGAAATTAGGCAAAGACAGTAAAGGGATAGAAGATAATATCTCTTTCAACAATTGAAATGTCTTTTCCTGCTCTTCACCCCACTTGAAGCCCACATTCTTCTTAATGACTTCAATCAATGGAGCAACAATGGTAATTAATTCATTCACAAAACTTCGGTAAAAACTAGCGGGTCCATGGCGCGAGACCTCGTCATCGGACCATCTGGTACTGAAATCCTTCACAAACCTCAAACAGAGAGTTGTAAACCGCCTTGGAGTGAGGTCTCATCATCGATCCATCCGAAACCTGAACCCAAGTTGGTGCGTCATCCCGTGAATCATCCAAGGTGGCGTCAACTAGCGAGGGTAGTTGTAACAACCCGTTTTTCATAAACCTGGTCCTTGTATTTAACATGAAAACCAATCTTGCATATTGGTTAGGGACTTGGAACTTTCTTGAGATTTACCAAGGGTTCAAGACCCACATGTTATAAATTTTAGCCCAAATTAATTTTTGGCTCCTTTCTTTTGGTGGGAAAAGACCCTTTTACCCCTACTCGCCCTAAAACCCTCTTTTAATCCCCCAAACCCACAATTGGCAGCCCATTTTCTTCCCTCATCTTCTCTCTCTCGTTTCCTTCGTCCTCTCCATTCTCTTCTTCCTCTTCTTCATCCTCCTCACTTTCCCTTGGTTGCTTGAGCTGGAACAACAACATTGGAGATTGGAGAGGGAGGTTTACATCATCATCATCATCATCATCTTCATCCTCATTGCTTCCATTCAAGGTGACAATTTGATTTCTCTTCTCCTTGAGTAAAACCCCTGAGTTTGAGTCTTGTGATTGATGAATGTTGATGATGGTTGTGTCATTGAGGATCTTGAATGTTAATTGAGGGTGTGGTATGCATTTTTGGATTTTGATGATGACATTGATAGATTTGAGGGTTTTGTGGGGTGTTTGAGTTTAAACCTCCATTTTTGTAACTTTGAAGGTGTGGCTTGTTTGGACATGTTTGGGGGCTTGTTTTGGGTAAAATATCATGTCATTCGATGTGCCAAAAGGGATGGTTTTTCTTTTATTCAATTTGGTTTGAGTTTCGATGTGTTTGGAAGGGGATTTTTCATCCCCGTGCGTTTTCTGAGCGAAACACGCCCATGCTAGAAAGCATGGTCGTGTTTCGACCCTTGAGCAAGCAAGGGCGTGCCCGCGCTGGAAGAAACACGCTCGTGCCTGCAAAATGAGGGTAGCGGGAATCACGACCACCCAGGGGTGCTTGTGCCCCTGAGCATGGTCGTGCTTCCTGTAGGTTAGCCTTAGGGAACATTTTCCTCATGCTCTTCGATTATGCTTCGATCCCGGATTGTTTAGGATGCTTGTTTAACTCGTTAGAGCGTCACTTAGGGCTCTTAACGTCCGTTGTCCGTGTCATTGATAGGATTGACTTTAGTTTGAGACATTTTCCTCCTTTGACTTACGATTTTGGCTCTAACTCGGTTCCAATGATCGGTGAGCACGTGATTATGAGTTAGTTGCTTCAGACGTCTCAGGAGATGGGATATACACTAGCCTTAACCTTTCATGTATTATGATTTACTTGCCTGGTACCCTAACCGTTGGCATACACGATATCTTTGTGTTGTGTTGATTAGTCCACATGCTCACTTCTTTTCCCTGTCTACGGACCGTGGTCTTACTATCTTTCTCTATTTCCGGCTACGGCCGGGTCATGATGCCTTCATCTTCCATGTGGACTTTGTATTGTCATTTACCCATTCCATGAGCATGATATATGTCTTATATGATGACTTGGGCATTGAGGGTGGTGACCTCTATGTCTGATGCAACGTGTGGATCTCAAGTCCAGGGGAGAGACTCTGGTCTTTTGGGGAATATACCCACTAGGGTGACCCCGACGTCCCAACGTCCGTAGGGCACCATATGATCAACGGTAGACCAAGATGGGTCTGCTAGAAGGTTGTCTTATAATTCATGAAAAATGACTTATTTATACTCATTTAATTAGTCCGTTAGCATTTTTGTTGCTTGTATAGCTTAGTTTTATTTATGCTTTTAGTTTTGTCGTTAATAAATTAACATAGCGTTGAATATCTATTGAAAGGCCTATTTTTTTAATTATTATGTTCATTGCCTATTTACAGATCTTTTCGTTGCATAATGGCGCATTCCGGGTAGTCTAAACTCTAGGAAATTCGACGAGGACGAATACAGGCAGCTTGCAACCCAATCATGGGCGTGTTGCCTCCGTAACACAACCGTGACATGCATTAATGACCAGCGAGCAGAATAGCCAAGACACGCTCGTGATCGCAAGTCACGACCGCGATTCCTTACGCATGACACAACCATGATGCATTAGTCACGGCCGTGTCGAGGCCCAGATCTTGTTTTCAAAAAGGACCGAAGCTGCACTGATTGATTCACTTCTCTCCTTCATCTGCAGTGCTCATCCAAGGGTGACATAGGGCGATTTAGGCGTCCCGAGGAGAGGTGGCCGACCATATGGTGATCAAGATTCATGCTCAAGCCCTTCAACATCGAGAGTTGCCGCCGTAGAAGACCATGGATTCATCCATTGCGATTGCCCTTCACGTAGACGACGTTTGAGATCCGAGAGAAGCGTGGTAGTGACAGCCATCCACGACGCACAAATCTGCACTCCTAATGGTTCGTTCCTTTGTTTAGATTTAGGTTTCAATATTTACGATTCTTGGTTTGAGATTTCCCCTGTGATCGAACCTGTCAGAATTGATTTGTGTGATTTACGTCTTTTTCATTTGGTTTATTGAATCTGAGTATATCTATTGAATGATTGACAACCATTTGTAGACCTAGAAAAAATTGATCCATTGATTAATTTGCTTTAAACATTTCCCTGCTTGCTATATAGGAATTAATTAATTAGGTTCACTATTTGACTCTGTTGTCTATTTCACCTTATTGGGAATTTGGAACAAAATTGTCTAACAAGCATAAATTGACCGATTGGACACGTTCGTGTCTGAAAACCACAACCGTGCCCTTCCCAAATTCATAGGGTGATCAGCGGTTTCATCTTAGACTAAACCTGATTTAAAATATTTAATTCCTAGTGTGAAATCTCTTTAGGCAGTGTCCCTTGGGAATCGGCTATATCTAAAACAAACTTGAACCTGAATGCCTAATCTATCCTTTTAGCATTTATTTATTTATTTAGTTTCACATTAAAAATCAAAACCCAAAAAGAATTCGATTTCACCATTTGATAAGTTGATTTGGTAATGATGATGCTGTAGTTTTAAGTTTTATGATGATTAAAAAGGGAAATTGATAGGATTAATTAGGTTTGATGATACTGTAGATTAAGTGTTTTTGTATTTGCTTGATTAGTATAAAAGTTGCATATAGCAACTCAAACAGGTTAGGATTAAAGATTCAGGTTTGGAAGAATCAGCTTTGAAGATTTGCCAGAGGCAATCTAAATCGGATTGTTTTGCAAGAGGCAGTCTAGGCTAAATTGAAGCAGAAGCAGCCGAGACCGAAATTCCTTAAGGCAGGCTAGATTGAGGAGCACTGTAGCAGTTGACCTCACAGAGACAGTCTAGACTGAAGCAAAGTGCAGAGGCAGTTTAGACTGAAGCAACGTGCAGAGGCAGTCTAGACCGAAGCAACAAAAGCTTAATGAATACAGAGCATGCACTGTAACAAACGAGGTATCAAGAAGGCTAAAGGAAGAATGACTTTAAACAAATGAGGTGGAAGGAGGGAAAGGGTTATGTACACCCCTCACCTGGAGTCCAGCTAGAGCAAAGCACGAACTAAATCAAGTCACCGAAACCCATAAACGACCGTTTCACCAACTAGACAAAACCAAGTGAAACAAACTCACTAACGGGGCACATGTATGTCGACCATGCTAAACAACACATTAGCGTGCTTAATGAAACCTAAGAATGCTTCTAAAATCATCCCGAACTAAAAGAAATCGAAAACTACAGCCAATGGACAAAACTGCTCAAAGCTGCCCAAAACCGATCGGCCGGTACCCAAATTCAGTCGGCTGGTTTCTCCTCGACAGAGAGACCCTCAAATATTCAGCCGGTCGGAAATTAAATCTGGTCGACCCGATATGCTGCATCTGCAGCAACGCGATTCTTCTGCATTTTGCAGAAATTCACCAAACTCCACAACTCGATTCCCACGACTTCCCAGGCCACAAAACAACATCAATAGAAATCAAAACAAGCACAATTCAATCATGATCAAATCATCTACATGCCTCGATCATCCAACCAACTCAAAAAGAGGCAAAATCGATAAAACAAAGCCCGGGAACAATTGAAATGTGAAACTCAACAAAAAATCTCAACGATCAGCATCAATGACATCAAAATGGTTCAACCATTGCCCTCTTCACAGTCCCATACGGATGAAATCAAGCCAAAACAAACTAGGGCATCAAAAAGGGGAAAATCTAACCTTAAAATCGAAACCTGAGGAATCCGATAAAATCTCGTTGTCGGCACGGTCCTCCTCCTCCCTTCTACAGTCGATCGACATCAAAGGTGACGAAGGGATGAAATTCATCAAAGTCACCATAAAAAACCCCATCCTTAATCAAAAAGGGGAAAAAGAATAGAAAGAGGGCTACCGTGGAGATGATGGTGATCCGATAAACGTCCCTCCGGTGGTCAATCCAAGATGAACGTCGTCATTCCTTCCTCCGGATGCTGCTGGCCATATGCCCAAGGGAGAGGAAAGCGATGGAGATGGTGAGAGAGGGAGCCCTGTGAAAGAGAGGAGAAAGAAGAGAGAGAAAAATAAATGTGGGGGTTATGAAATCGAGGAATTAAAACCCGAATCAAATCCCCCAATCAAAGAGAAGGTAAAAGTGGTAATTCCCCTTTCCCAAAAATGAGATTAAAAATCTCAAGAACCTAAAAATGCTCCCCACACCCCAACCCTTCAAGAAAAAAATCCCTTCATCCGCTTCCACAACCAGGTCAGGCTAAGTGGAAGTCTTGAAGTTAAACCAAACCAACCAAAATAAAAATGGTCGGGTTATCACACCTAGTCATTGGAAGGAATAGAGTATAAGTTTATATTCACAGTCAGCAGATGGAACTGGATAATCCATCGGTACGACTGTAGCACGAGACGTTTAAGTAGGTCGGTCTTGACTATGGGAAATGATATAGACTAGGTGTATAGTTTCAGCACATCTGTGCTAGTACACTTAGTGTGCATTGTACGGACCAGATTATTTATTGTTTTGAACTGAATTATAAGACAATAAATAATGAATTATTATTTAGACACTACGTGAGCTCATAACCTAGAAATAATATTCATAGTGATAAGTTAGCTTCGATTCGCCAATGGGTGAGATTCTCTTATAGATCAATATCTCGGTGAGTTGGGATGATTGTTCATAAGTATGATAGTAAATTATTTCTAGTCACCACATTTCGGGTATTTCTGAGACTGATGATATCTTTTGGGTTAGCATATGGGTTCTGACGTGTTAAACCCTGCAGGTGGGTCTTAGGATCCGACACGAGAACAAGTTAAGCGGTATTCCCGAGGCCGATTAATTCTTATGAATTAATTTAGACGTTAATTAAATATAGTCGCCAGTGACTTGGTTTTATTAACAGATATCGGTCTTAATGTGGCGAGAGTCGTAATAAATAATTATGGAGGGTTAAACAGTAATTTAAATAATGGGGAGTACAATCACGATATATGGTAGTATTCATCGTGATCTCCGGACATTAATTATAAGTATCAAATAAATTAAAGGTATCTTTTAGTTGAGGAAGAAAATTATTCATTTGATTAAGTTAATTAATGTGGTGAATAAAATATGTGACATGTTGCGGAACGTTTTATTTTTTATTTTATCTATAACATTTAGATTAAATCGAATTGTTTATGGGGCTGTAAAATCACCATTATATTCGATTTAAAATAAATATGATAAATAGATAAACTGGAGAAAAAGTCTCGAATTATTTTTTTCTGTTTGGTCCCTAGGGTTACCTATGCAGAGTCGGAGTCATTGAACATTATAGAGTTTTTTTTATATAAGGAGGTGACAAGGTTCGTTATTTTCTACCGAAAAAGCGCAGCCTTTGCAGATTCGAAGAAAACCCTAGAAGATCATTAGGTCGAAACCTTAACTCTACAAAAATACCAAAGCCGCCGACCAGAGGAGGCATCATCCTTGATCGTTCGGCGTTCGAAGCGATTCAGAAGGTGGCAGCAGCGTTCGCGGCAGTCTCACCAATGGTGGAGACCAGCCAATCAGATTTTTGAGATCTTCTCCGTTGGGTAATGATCTCCAATCGGTAATTTTTTTATTGTCTACCGTACGCACCAAACTAGGTCCTCACGCTTCCGCGGATATCCGTTCATTCGGGTTTCCTTCAATTGATATCAGAGACCAGGTTGTTTGGACTGCGAATGGGTGGATGAGAGGGAGAAAGGGCAGACGATCAGGCAGCGGCGACAAGTCGGCCAGTAAGCGCGACTATTCGGCATGCCAATGATTGTTTGTTTCTCTAGTCGCATATTTTTTTTTTATTTTTTTGCTTTTTGTTATTCGCTTATGTTCTTGATTTGCAATCTTGGATTCTTTGTTTGCATCATGGATTCTTTTTTTGCATCATGGATTCCTCGTTTTTTTTTCCGATGGTTGGGCATCCATGACAACGATTGTGAATTCCCATCGAGGAGATATAGGATTTTGGAGCAATGTACGAAAGAGAATTGATTTTTATTCAAACAGAACATGATTGATTAATCTGTACATCCGATGAGTTAAAATAGGAGATGACAGACTTATTTCTTCTTGATCAGACACATTGCCTTCCTTTTTACATAGTCCTTCACCCAAAAGTCACAACTATATCAATAGACAAAAATTCTTCAACAAGAGTTTTGAACTTCAAAATGACCTGGAAAATGACATTCCTAGGAGGGGGTGATGACCAAAGTTGGGCAGCCTTGAAGGTGACGTCTCAACGTCTCCGAAAACATATTATGGGTGTCGAGGCGACATCCGAGGCAAAAGTTATAGACCGTCAAAGTTGAAAACAAAAATAAAAACCCCATTTTCTAAAATTAACTAAGTGGGAGAAGGGTCCATTTTTTTAGTGGACCTCATGGCCTCCATCGTAAATGATCATTGATGATGTGAGGGTTTGCGCTTCTTGGCCCTGAGAGACTTCCTCCACATAGAACGCAGCACTCACGAATCATTCGTATGATCATTAGATTAATTGTTGATGATAACAATATTTGACCGTGTGGCCCTGGGAGTCACCTCCATGTAGGAATCAGTGTTGGCAGATCAGTCGTACAATTTTTATAAACTTTAAATTTATTAACAAATGTAAAAAGTGCGTGTGTTGTCCCCCTAGGAGCCTTCCTCCAGTAAGGACGCACTGACCACGGATTTGTGGAAATAAATTATATAAGTTATAATATCAAATCTAGTCGATGGATTACACTTAGGTATAAAGGTTAGTTAATCTTCTTACAGAAGCTCTGTCTAATTTTTATGTGGCTAAAAGTCACTAGCAATTTTTAAATTTATTTTAATTTCGCTAGCATTTTCATTATTTTGGTTTAGGGGTTCCATTATTTTGAATGTAATAAGTAGAATTGTCATGCGTAGATAACTGATAATTATTTACGTTATTTTTTATTTTTAGTTTCATCTTGTCGTTCAATACACTTGCTACTATCTTGAACCAAAATAAATTAACTGGCGAAAACTACATTAACTGGGAAAGAAATTTGGACATAGTGTTGACTGTAGAGGGTCACAAGATTGCGCTGACCACTGTGTGTCCTGAGGCACCTCCTGAGGGTGCTTCCTCGGAGGAGGTGGCTGCTCATAAGGTTTCTCTGGAGCGATGGATGAAGGCTGATGATATGGCACGTTGCTATATCTTGGCATCTATGTCAAGTGTGCTTCAGCATAAGCATGAATCCATGAAAACAGCTTATGACATGATTCTGAACCTAATGGAAATATTTGGGACTCAGAATCGTGCGGGTAGGCTGGATGCCATGATGGCGCTCCTACGCATGAAAATGAAAGAAGGGACACCAGTGAGAGACCATGTTCTGAAGATGATGGGTCATCTGAATGAGCTGGAGGTTTAGGGGCTGAGATCGATGGCATCCTCAATTCTCTACCAGAATCTTTTCAGCAATTCCGTGTGAATCTGTGTCTTAATGATCGAGATTTCATGCTAACGGAACTTCTGACGAAGCTTCAGGCGATTGAGAAGCTGGTCATCCAATCGGTTGTGGTGAATATGGCTGAGAAAGGTTCGACTTCTAAGCCCAAGGGGCAGTAGAAGAAGAAAAATTGGAAGCCAAAGGATTCAGCATAGAAATGTCTGAAGAAGCCCAAAGGCTTGTGTTTCCGTTGCAAGAAGTCTGGTCACAGGAAGTAGAATTGTCCTCTTCTCAGCAAGAAGAAAGGTATATCATTTTCACTAGTAGCTGAATTATGTTTAGGGGTTGTGTCTACGGTACTTGGTGTTTACACGAGAGCCGCTAATCATATATGCATGTTTATGCAAGGACTCCAGAATTCTCGGAAGGTATGTGATGGTGAGATTTACGTTTTGATGGGAGATGCTATGAAAGTAGCAGCCATTGCAGTGGGAGATGTCAAGCTTTATTTTCAATAATAAATTTATTTATGTTAGAGACTGTTTATATGTACCTTCACTCAGAAGGAATTTGATTTCGGTTTCTAAGTTGATTATGGATGGATATTCTATTTCTTTTGATGACACTCGTGTTGTTAAGAAAAATGGTAGTTATATCTGTTTTGGTACACTAGAAAATAATCTTTATATAATAAAACCTGACATCCCGACACTGCAATTAAATGAAAGCGATAATCAAATGATCAAAATCAATAAGAGAAAGGAACCTTCTAAAATAAACCAAACACTTCTATGGCATTTTCGACTTGGACACATTAATATAAATAGGATTAATAGACTGGTCAAGTATGGGCAACTCGGCTCATTGAAAGTTGAGGAACTCCCAGCCTATGAATCTTGTTTAGAAGGAAAAATGATCAAGAGGCCATTTTCGGCTAAGGGCAATAGGGCTAAAGAGGTGGTCCCATGGGAGTCTATAATTCATAGGTCATTTTGGTCCATGAGTCTTGTGTTATAATTGATTCATTTTGATCTATGTGGTCCCATAAATGTCTAGGCAAGAGGTGGGTATGAGTATTTCGTTACTTTTATCGATGATTACTCGGGATACAGATACGTTTACCTGATGCGTTATAAGTCAGAATGCTTTGATAAGTTCAAGGCGTTCAAGGCAGAAACAGAAAAGCTTCAATGTAAAAGTATCAAGACTCTACGATCTGATTGTGGAGGTGAATACCTCTTGGATGAATTTAGGGAGTACTTAGTGACTGAGGGGATCACATCCCAATTGTCTGCTCCTGGTATGCCGCAGCAGAACGGTGTAGCAAAAAGGAAGAATAGGACTCTTATTAAGATGGTTAGATCTTTGATGAGCTTCGCTGATTTACCCACTTCGTTCTAGGGACATGCACTGGAGACAACAGTTTACATACTTAATCTTGTTCCTTCTAAGTCTGTGCCTAATACTCTAAAGGAGAGATGGAGTGGGCATAAGCCTAGTCTCGGGCATCTTCGGGTTTAGGGTAGTCCAGCACATGTGCTGAAAGGTAACGCTAGTAAGTTGGAGTCTAGGACAAGTGTGTGTCTGTTTGTGGGTTACCCTAAGGGAACGAAAGGAGGATTGTTTTATAGTCTAGAGAACAAGAAGGTCATTGTTAGCACCAATGCCCAGTTTCTTAAACAGGACTATATCCTAGAACACAAGCCTAAAAGCAAAGTGATATTGGAAGAGCCGTTGGACAAGGTTTGAATGCGCCAAATTCAATAGTACAGGATGATGAGTCACATTAGGACGTGTGTCAAGATGGATCAGCCCAGGTCGAGACTCAAGGTGTGACACCACCGGAGCCTCGTCGTAGTGGGAGGGTTTCTAGGAAGCCCAATCGACTTGATTACATACAAGAAGGCCATCCAAGATAAAGATTCTAAGTTATGGCTGAAAGCTATGCACTCGAAAATGGAGTCTATGTACTTCAATCAGGTCCGGGACCTTATAGACTTGCCCGAGGGGGTAAAACCCATTGGATGTAAGTGGATCTACAAGAAGAAGAGAGGAATGAATGGTAAGGTTGAAACCAATAAAGGTAGGCTTGTTGCGAAAGGGTTCACTTAGAAAGAGGTAATCGATTATGAGGATACTTTTTGTCCGGTAGCCATGCTTAAGTCCATCAGGATTCTCTTGTCCTTTGTGGCTCATCTCGATTACGAGATTTGGAAAATGGAGGTCAAGACCACTTTCTTGAACAAGAATCTGGAGAAAATCATCTATATGGTGCAGCCAGAAGGATTCAAAAAAAGAGGTCAGAAGAACCTAGTATGCAAGCTTAAGAAGTCTATTTATGGACTTATGCAAGCGTCTAGATCTTGGAACATTCTTTTTGATCAAGCGATCCAGTCATTTGGTTTTGATCAGATTCCGGATGAGTCCTGTATCTACTATAGACGTAATGATAAGGTGGTAGTGTTTCTGATACTTTATGTTGATGACATCTTATTGATTGAAAATGATGTTAGCGCGTTGTCATCGGTTAAAGTATGGTTATCGAGTTAGTTTGATATGAAGGATCTGGGAGAAGCAGTGATCGGTGCATTTTATGTACCTTTTTCTCTAATTATTTGTATATAAGTTATACGGATTTCATAGACAAATTGTATCTTTTTAGCTCATATTTCATACATGACCCTTAG
>JAOWBR010171286.1:0-11371 GCA_028571145.1 Dionaea muscipula
TGATGTAAGAGACCCGACAAGGGGGGTGTTGGGTGCTAGACTAATAGATTTTAGTCGACCTTTCCAACACTTAACCAGGCTCTCGATCTCTGACCTGATAATGCAGACCATACCTTGTCCTTTCTTTTCTTTCTAGTATCATGATCGCCGATACCTTTTGCTAGATAGAATCGGGCTTAACCTTTCTTAGTTTCTACGAGTAAACTAGGTAGCGACTCCATCCCAATCATCAGAAACAAACGAGCGTTCCCAGAGGAAGCTCCGGGTCTCAGCCCCCTAGCCGCTGTGGGGCCCCGAGGATCCGCCCTTAGGGTCTAAGTGCAGAGAGACCTAGGTAGTCAGGTCAGTTCTCTCCACAGAACAGGCAGGGCCCACTTAGCACGGTCAACTCTCTCCACAAAACTAGCGACTCCACTGGGGACCATACTCTGTTCCCCATGGATAGTCAAAGAGGGCCTAACTCTATAACTACATCATGGTTCCTTCCGTGCATAGGGATGAACATTCCCTCTCCCCTTTTCAATCCTTTATAGATCCGACCCTAAGGTATGAGGCAACGGATTTCCCATCCCTTTTATTGTACGCACCCCGAGTGTCTGTGAAACTTGTTTGCCCTCCGGGGAACATTCGCATTAGACATCCATTAACGCATGGCCGATGCACACTCGCGCACAATCATCCTTTCTTTTTCTTTTTCTAGGTTGGATGAAATCTGCCAAAAGCCTTAGCCTCGCGGTACCAGCATAGTATCACTCTATAGTAACCTACGACTCTTAGAAAATCACCTACAGTCCTAGGAACACTGTCCTGTCATACCCCTCATATGCATACCATATGTGTGTCTGTGATTCCCCTATGCTTGCAAAAAGATCTTTGTGTATTATATCCCATGGCTAGAAGTCATACCTCACTAATCTTATAAGGGTTATGACTCAAAGTTCAGGGATATAATCACAACCAAGGGATACCCACTGAGCTGCCTCCTGGTCACCTATAGATTGGCAGAACTTATATACGTCTTCCCAGCGGTCGTTTAGCTTCAACAGAGTCAGAACAAATGGCAGAACAAGTCAACTCCTCAGCCCCTCCAGCTCCTCCTGTGATCCCTTCCTCCGGACTTCCACCCCTAATTCCCATCAATGCCCAAACTTAACACACAACCTCATCATCATCTCAACCCCCTGATCCAATGCTTGTCCACATGACGTTCATAATGACCATGATGGAAAGCTTTCAGAGACGAATGAAACATATTGAGGATTTCCTTCGAACCACCAGTGCCCACCATATTGCTCAGACTCATCAGACAATTCCATCGACACCTCTGTCCATATCAGGGGCATTAGGCTTATATAATTGTATATTGGATTTGAAGTCTTAGGATGAAATCTCATCACTTCTTATCCTATCTCTTATCCGACGAATTTTTTATTCAGCTAATATCCTATCCGCGAAACAAATAGGGCCTTAATGCTCTAGGGCCTTAATGCTCTCAATGACGTGCGAGATCGTGTTATTGGTAACAAATTGTGAATATGCTTGTAATTGCAATCATATCTTTGGAGAAAACTCCATTGACTTCCTTCCTGCACATCGAGAGAGGGATAGGACCTCTTTAGAGACTCCAATAAGGTTGCATATATCGCTTCGCTTGCCATGGCTCTCGGAGTATAGCTGGTAAATCATTTCTGAAGATAACATAGGATGAAAATATTTCTATAGTAAGGTTATACTTGCACAATTCTTATGTTCATCAAAGTCATCTGATCCGAATATTGGGGTGGGCTTTGAGGCTTGTGAGATTGCTGGCAAATATCAAAACTCAAAGTTACTAGAATTGAAAGGTGATTATTTATTTATTTTTGGTGTTAAGTTTTCTATGCACTGGCCTGATAAAATTTTGAATTTGGATCCACATATGTAATATTGAATTAGCTGACATACAAGTAAAAAGAAGAGTTGCCAAGAAGTAGTACATTGATGCGATCAAGATATGCTTATGTATATGAAGGATCTCCTACTTGTGTTGGAATAGTCTGATTTTATTCACAATTGGTGTTTGTTTAAGTGTATGTATATCTCTGTGTGTTGCTACTACTATACAAAATCTCTAAACTTGAATGTTGAAGGGGGAAGAAATTCCATCGTAAATGTCGTTAGTACTTGATATAGTTTTGTCGGGAGCAGCCAGCTAACGACAATGAAAGTAAAGTAACAAGCTTTCGATATGCAAATAACTAGTCATGATATATTCAACTATACTATCCTCAGAAAACTAACCTAACCTTTATAAAAAAAAACGGAAGAGTGTGTGTGCGCTTTGTCTTCGACTCCTTGTTTCTTTCCAGCACAAATATGTACCTTGCTTATTATTATTCTCTCCCACTGAATACTCGGTGATCACTGGGAGTCAATTTTCTGAATATTCTTGTGTGCCGATTTCCCATTCTTCAATCGTTTGTACCTCTTCATTTTATCAATGAACTTCCTTATAGTTCCAGTTACCTGCTTCACAGTCATTGCAGGTGGAGTAGGTTCAGCAGCTGCAGCAGCAGAATCATCTCCTCCTGTTTTCTTCTCGATCATTAGCTGTAGCTGTAGCTGGAGCTCCCGTACCTGGGGCAGCTGTGCGTACATACGCTCTAGTGACCTCTTGAATGCATTTGAACTGCTGGGCCTGGAAGTGAAAATTCTCCTTCGCGTGCCAAGGGCTTGTTATACTGCTGAATACATGCACTTAATATGTGGTATTCCCATACTTGCGAAAATGAGCTGCAACAAAAGGCTCGAAGTTCTTGGGCTTAAAGCGAAGCAAGAGAATTGTGGTTTTGCAGCACAAGATAAATGTATCCTCGTTGTAAGCCAATGAGAGTTGTTCCCAATATTGATGACCAAACCTGCCACGGTATCCCGGCTCGTTGAAGTATGGCTTCTCAGTCAGCTCCAGGGCTTGGATCCAGAGCACCACCTTCAATAAAAAAAAAAATACAATTATATGATCTCACAATTAAATCTCAGACAATACAAAAAGTAAAAGCAAATAAATAATAATTATTAAAAAAAACAGTTGGTAGAAATTTACTACTACGCAGCCAAGAGCATCGGGATCATGTCGAACTGTAAACATGTTTTTTGGTCATTGGAAGTCCAGCTCTTTTTGTACCCCAAGGACAGCGGGTGTCTTTTTTGTCTTTTTCAGGAGCTTTTTTGTCTTTCTGGAGTTTGGTCTTTTTGTTGCTACTTATCTCTAGGTTTTTGTCGAGGGTTGTAATGATTTGAAATCAGAGAGGCTGCTGGTTCCTCTTTTCTCTCCACCTCTGTTATTCTAGGGTTGATCTCCGATTTGGTGTGCAGCGTAGTTGTTTCGACAAATTGGTATCAAAGCCTTGCAATGGCCTCCACCACCACGTTTCCTTTTGCCAAGTTGGGAGCGGATAAGTATAACTATGCCATATGGGGTGTCCAAATAAAGACTTTCTTTGGAGGCTAAGATGCGTGGGAGGTCGTTGAGGAACAATTAGAGACTTTGCAACAGGCGACGACAACAATCAAACAACTGAGAAATCAAGGTTAGAGACCAAAGGGCACTCTCTATTATCCAGCAAGGAGATGAAGGAAATTTTATGAAGATTGCTACAGCAACAACCGTGAAACAGGCATGGAAAACTCTCCAAAATGCCTTCAAGGGGGTGGAGAAGGTGAAAAGGGTTCGGCTCAAACTACTCCGAGGTGAGTTTGAGCAATTGCACCAAAAGAATCTTGAGCCCATTAGTGAGTATACCTCTCGTGTTTTAACTGTGGTGAACCAACTGAGATTAAATGGTGAGAACATTGAGGATGTCCAAGTGGTTGAAAAAATTCTACGATCCTTAGAGCCACGATTTGATCCTGTTGTTATTGCCATCATGGAGGCAAAGGATATAGAAAAGCTATCTCTAGATGAGATGTTGGGGTCCTTACAAATTCATGAGGAAACATTGAAAAGGAAGTCTTAATCACTAGAACAAGTTTTTCAAGCAAGATTGTCCTTACAGCAAGAACATGAGTGGGATAGCAATCAGTTTAGTGGAAAAGACATAGGGACACCGAGAGATAGGAGAGGCAACTACAGAGGATGGAGCTACAGCAGAGGGAGAGGCAGATGGGTGCCCATTGGGACAGAGGATAGAAACACCCATCCAAGATTCACTAGAGGAAATGGAAGAGGAGCAAGTCCTCACAGTACATCCAGAGTGGACAGGAGTGGGATACATTGCTTCAATTGTCATAAATTTGAGCACTACTCATATGAATGTTATGGAAGGACAGAAGAGGAAGTTCATTTAGTTGAGAAAGAAGAGGAGTAAGTAGAAGTTCCAACGTTACTTTTAGCCTTCAAAGGTGATGAGGAGGAAGGCAGGAACTCTTGGTATATTGATACGGGAGCTAGTAGTCATATGTGCGGGCTCAAAGATGTTTTTGTCGAGCTGGATGAAAATGTCAAAGGTAATGTGACCTTTGGAGACTTCTCAAAGATTGCCATAAACGGCAGAGGAAGAATAGCCATCAAACTTAAGGGAGGAACATGGAAATATGTCTCTGATGTTCTATTTGTGCCAGAAATGAAGACAAATATCTTGAGTGTTGGTCAGTTGCTGGAAAAGGGGTATGAGCTTGTGATGAAGAATCGTCTGTTGTAGCTATATGACCAAGAGGGGCAGATAATTGCAAAAGTTCCAATGTCACCAAATAGAATGTTTCTTCTGAAGATTGATAAGGAAGTCTGTTCCAATGTTAACTTGCTTGTAGCACATCAGACCACCTTTGATCTTTGGCATCAAAGACTAGGTCATGTAAATTTTGGAAAGCAACAGATGATGGCTAGAACGAGACTTGTTATTGGGCTGCCAGATCTATTAGAAGCTTCAAAAGGATGCAAAGAAAGCTTTCCTTCGAAAGCTAGATACAGTACCAGTAAACCTCTAGAATTGATTCACACTGATGTATGTGGACCAATTCAACCCTCATCTCTGGGCAAAAACAGATACTTCATCCTGTTTATTGATGATTTTAGTAGAAAAACGTGGGTCTACTTGTTGAAGCAGAAGTCCGAGGTGATCGGCATTTTCAGAAGATTCAAAACTTTAGTTGAAAATCAAAGTGGTTTCTCTATCAAAGCCTTGCGGTAGAATTCCTTTCACATGAATTCAGAGTATTTTGTGAAGAAATAGGTATCCAAAGGCCGCTCTGATGTGATTCTGAACGGCTCATGCATGATCGGGAGTGGTCCAGCTCAGGTTGCCTATGATTCGTGTTAAAATGCTCAGTTTTGGTGGATTAAAGAGGAGGCCCTCGGGTTGGTTCGTCGTACATTTTTTCATCCTTGGATGGTTGGAGAAGACTCGAGACGTATTTTTCAAGTTAGTAGAGTTACTACGGAAGACGACGGACAAGTGCAGAGCAGAAACGCGGCTGGGGCTAGTTCGAACGTCCGTACGGACGTCCGTGACCATCACCTTTCAGACTGAGGCGAATTTGGACGTCCGTACGGACGTTCGTGGGAGTTGGTTTCCGTCTGCGACGATTACGGACGTCCGTGAGCGCGGGATGGCTTTTTTGACCGGACGTGAAACCTTATTAATTTTTAACCCTGTTTAGAATTTATTTGCGAGATTTATTTCCTTTTCAAGTCCCCTTGTTTCGGTTGGCTATTTAAAACCCTTTATGAACCCTATTGTAATCAGACGACTTTGATATTGAGATTATTCTTCGGTGAGAGTGGATTCTCTTTCCAATTTCTTTGTGAACGAAGGATCTCAACGGAGCGAACCTCCGTCGAGATTCATTGACTTATCATTCGGCCTTCCGCATCCGAGTGTGGCGCCTATAATTCCTGAGTTCGCTTGTTCGTGGTTGTCATCGGGTCTCGGACAAGTTACCACGGTTCGCGTCACGATCGAGGTCGTCGGGTAATGGATCCATTAGGTTCGAGACGAAAGATCTTGGCGTCTATCGATTCCAGTTCGGGTTCCGCCGCAGGTCGTCGGGGTTCGGGCAGGATTATATTAGTTGGTATCAGAGCCAATTCAGTATCGAACCTTTATCCCTATCTATCTTTTTATTCTTCGTGTCATTTGATTTCTTTTGTCGTGTCGTTTGATTGTCTTGATTTTCCCTTGTTGTGTTCATCGTGCTTGCCGTCATCTTGAGTCGTCAAAATAAAAAAAATCAGATTTTGAATCTAGGTTTTACCTAAATTCAACGTCAAAAAAAAAAAAAAAATCACATCTTTCCTTTTTGTTGTGCCATCTTCTTTGTCGTCGTCAAAAAAAAAATTCACAAAAAACTTCTGGATCTAGTTTTGTCGTCGAGTCGTCCGACATCGAGTTTAATTTTTTTTTTTAAAAAAAAGACGGTCGGCTAAAACCCTCATCAAAAAAAAAAAAATAATATAATTAAGATTTATTTTTGTGGGTGTGTTGCGGTTTGTGAGTTCCTATTGCCCAAAAAAGAAAAGAAAAGAAAAGAAAGGCATCAAAGATTGTTGACAAAAATAAACGTGAGGTGCTGCTGTTCAAAACTTGAAGTTGGCCGAATTGGGATTGACAAAAAAAAAAAGGGTTTGAGGTTGCTGTTTGTTCAAAGAGAAAGAAACGACGAAAAATCATTTGATAGAAAAAAATAAAATTGGATTGTGATAAAAAAAAAGTCAATAGCCTAAAAAAAAAGAGGAAAAAGTGGCTAAATTGTGATTGGTTGTTTGACTTGCAGTTGGGTAAAATTTTTGGGTTAAAAATTTCATAAGGGTGTAAAAGTCGTAGACCTTTAAAATTTATTGAGACTTTTAGACTCGACTTTGGACATTTTGGTGTCTAACTTTTCTTGTGGAGTCAACTTGTTGCCTGCAAATCACATTGATAAATTCCTTTGTTATCTGTCGTTCTTTGAGCTTTGTGCGATTCTGTTGTTTCTGCTCATTTGATTTGTCTTTGATCTCGTTGAGAATTAATTTCGTTGAGTTTTTGTTCCATAAGGATTGTTCAAGAGAATTCTTGAGTGGAAAAAGACAAGAGTGTGTGAGGTCATTTAAGGGTAATAGCCATTGGAGTGAAACACACGAGTGTAAACACAAGTGAGGAATTTATTTTCTTATCCTTGTTATTTAAAATGGCGAACAGGAATGGGGTGAACGAGATGGGGTCTTTTATGAAAGAGATGGGGAGGATGTCAAACAACTTGAATGAGAGGTTGGGTAGAATTGAGGTTAAGCGAGCTGAACAAATTCGGAATTCTGAGAGGAGGAGGAAAAATGAGAGAGTAGAGGTAAATGACTACCACGTAGGAAAAATTGAGAAAAATTATATGGGTAGACATAAGACTCATGAGCGTGGTGTAAGGCGTGTGACGAAAGGATAGGAAAACAAGAGAGGGAGACAGCTATGGAAGAGCAGGTAGTTGAGAAAAAAGGTAGTTCAGCGTGAGCAGATATTCTATACTAGGTGTTATATGTTGGAGACAAAGTGCTTAGAGTTAGTATTGACGGTGGAAGTTATGCCAACATTGCTAGCTCATCGATGGTGGAGAGATTTGGACTACCTACATTAGATCATCCTAACCCATATGAGTTGCGAGGTTTGAGTGATTGTGGTGGGATATGGGTGAGTTAGCAAGTGAAAGTGTCGCTTAGAATAGGGAGGTATGAAGATGAGGTGCTATGTGATGTTGCCCTTATTTAGACGAGTCATTTGTTGTTGGGGCGCCCATGGCAGTTTGATTAGTGTGTATCTCATGATGGTGTCACGAATAGATTTTCTTTCATGTATAATCGAAAAAATATTAATCTTATTCCATTATCTCTTGAGCAAGTTCGTGCAGACCAATTGATTTTGAAAAGGAAAAATTGGAGAGAGAAAAAAAGATTGAAAAAGAGAGAATTGAGAAAGAAAAGGCTTTAATTAGCTCAGTCGAAGAGGTAAAAGCAGAGGGGAGTGAAAAGAAAAGAGAGATGTGTGATGAAAAAACCAAAGATGTTGAGAGGATAATTTTAAATTTTGATGCTAACGATCTTAACCCTGTTTTGTCTAGCTTTGTTGATTCTTCCTTGCAGTGATTTGATGATGTTTGCTCGGAGGAAGAGGAGCTGCTTAATGGTGATGTTGATGGCCATGACTTGAACATGTGTGTAAGTACGATTGAGCTCACTTCTACCGTGGATGAGGTAAGGTCGTTAAGCGTTAGTTGCCCAATTGGAACCATGGTGAGTTGTCTTCCATTTACTTCTAGTTTGGATGACTTTCCTCTTGATATGCATGCCCTATATTTGTTTTTGAGGATTGATCTTAATGTTGACATCATATCGGATTATGCGTTTAATTCGAAACTTGATTTATTTAGGTTGTCATTACATGATCCTTTTTGGTTACCTAGATCTGACCCTGTTGTGCACGATAGAAGCGATTGAAACTTTGCATTTAATATAAAGTATGAATTTTTAGATAGGTTGGTTAATCCACATGGGTTTTCTGATTCTTCTAGAAAATTCTTGCAATCCATGATATATGTTCCACGTACTTTTTATTGGAAAATTTGTGGAGATAAAAATTGATGACTTGTTTAGGTGCCACAATGGGTTGAAACAGAATCTAAAGTAATGGAAAAATGTTTTAAATGTGTTTGACTTCATTGATAGACCTGGTTCATTTCTTTATTTTCTAAGTCATGTGTCACATGAATTTAACGAATCGATCCCGACTTATTTCATTGACTTGTTCACATTACTTGAGCATATGTGGTTCATGAGTACTCGGGTGGATTTGTTTGGACATGAGTTTTCCGCTGTTGACTTCTATGATTATTCGATGTGTACTGATGCCCCTGTTTGTCCAGATTTGATTGTCGATGCACATGCATTATCGGTTGGACATCCTTTCACTTTCAGTGGCACACAACTCTTTACATGGGTTCGTTTGATTTTTAACCTTGGTAGTCGGTTAGCAAGTTGGGAATGCCAGATCAGATTCTTAATACATATGGTAGGACATTTGTTGGTAATTAAGAAATTTTTTTGGAGGCATTCTGGTAAGTCCTCGCCACTCTATACTTGGGATAGTTCTTTCTCTCAATGAACGACATGATGTTTTTCTCTTGTTACTGATTTTACCGGATTATGTCATATGTGTTTCTATTGTGACTCCTGCAATGGATTTTGATGTGGACGTGTCAACTATTAGCAATGCATTAGTTGAATCTATATCACCATCGTGGCATGATTTTTCCCACTGTATTTTATTTTCACCACAGCATGTCGTGCTTGTTGTTAGTATGATACCTACATTGGGTTCTCTCGTGGACTCACCTCTTGATCCACCGTGGTTTACTATGGAATTATCTGCGCATGTTTTACATGATACCATTGCTTGGAGAGGTTTTGAGTTAGTTCTATTTGCGCCCATTGTTCATGAGTCCATGACTTTTGTGGGTGTCATTGAATTTCGTGGTGCCATTGTCATGCTATCATTGTCTTCTTCTGATGAGGCCTTGTTTGTTGTGAGCTTGTGGGATTTCGAACACGGGGGATTAAATGAATTGCAAACTACTCTTGTGGGTAGTGGGATGTTTGTTGCACGGGAGCTTACGACCACTTCTTTGTTGCGATTATTTTCTTTATCTGTTATTTATCATGTTTTGTCCTGTGCTGGAAATACTTGGTTATTGCCCGTCGCTAAGGGTATGCTCCTATTTGTTTGGATTTGTATGGTCTTTGACCCTCGTGGACGTGACATTTGAGTGTTTATTTTAATTTCTTGTTTTGTCGTCTTTACATTTGTTTCCTTTACGGTGTTTGAATGCCGTGCGCTAGCTCACTCTGGTAAGGTCGGTTGCATTTTAGTTTCGTGTTTCGAGTTACTTCATTTGCATGCGTTATTTATGTCTACTGATTCATGTCTATGTTTTTCAGGTGTTGTCCTGCATTTGAGGACAAATGATTTTCAAGAAGAGGGGGATGACGCGATTCGGACCAGCTCAAGCATGGTCAGGAGCGGTCGAGCTCGGGTTGCCTATGGTTCGTGTTCAAATGCTCAGTCTTGATGGATTAAAGAGGAGGCCCTCGGGTTGGTTTGTCGTACGTTGTTCATACTTAGATGGTTGGAGAAGACTTCGGACGCATTTTTCCAGTTAGTAGAGTCACTACGGAAGACGACGAACGAGTGCGGAGCAGGAACGCGGCTGGGCTAGTTCGGATGTCCGTACAGACGTCCGTGACCATCACCTTTCAGACTGAAGAATATTTGGGCGTCCGTACGGACGTCCGTGGGAGTTGGTTTCCATCTTCGACGGGTACGGACGTCCGTGAGCGCGGGATGGCTTTTTCGACCGGACACGAACTTTATTAATTTTGAACCCTGTTTAGGATTTATTTGCAAGATTTATTTCCTTTTCGAAATCCCTTGTTTCGGTTGGCTATTTAAAGCCTCTTATGGCCCCAATTGTAACTAGACTACTTTGATATTGAGATTATTCTTCGGTGAAAGTGGATTCTCTTTCCAGTTCCTTTGTGAACGAAGGATCTCAACGGAGCAAACCTCCGTCGAGATTAATTGACTTATTATTCAGCCTTTTGCATCCGAGTGTGGCGTCTATAATTCCTGAGTTCGCTTCTTCGTGGTGTCGTCGGGTCTCGGACAAGTTACCGCAGTTCGCGTCATGATCGGGGTCGTCGGGTAATGGATCCATTAGGTTCAAGCCAAAAGATCTTGGCGTCTATCGATTCCAGTTCGGGTTCCGCCGCATGTCGTCGGGGTTCGGGCAAGATCGTAGCATTGGGTTCCGAAGCAGTCGAGGTCACAGATCCAGTCTAGGTTCTGAAGTAGTCGAGGTGGAAGACCAGTCTAGGTTCTGAAGCAGTCGAGGTGGAAGACCAGTCTAGGTTGAAGACCAGTCGAGGCTTCATCAAGTCGAGGTTCAAGACCAGAAGAGGTCCAAGACCAATCGAGGAACAAGACCAGTCGAGGTCCAAGACCAATCGAGGTCCAAGACCAGTCGAGGTCCAAGACCAGTCGAGGTTCAAGACCCGTCGAGGAACAAGACCAGTCGGGGTTCAAAACCAGTCGAGGTATAAGACCAGTCGAGGTCCAAGACCAGTAGAGGTACAAGACCAGTCGAGGTCTAAGACCAGTGGAGGTATAAGATCAGTTGAGGATCAGAACCAGTCAAGAATTTGAATTCAGTTAGGGTTCCATAATCATTCAAGGAGCAATTCGTGACCATCAAGACAAGTCAAGGGCTGTTAATATATAATTCAACTGAAGTTTGAATTAAATTCAAATGATTTGAAGAACGTTTAGACATAGCCAGTTAAAGACAAAGATTGCATGCAGAGAAAGGACAATAA
>JAOWBR010171297.1:0-11371 GCA_028571145.1 Dionaea muscipula
TATCAGATGAAAATTTCCTAATCTTGGGATTCTCACTCTGGAACAGAAACAATATTTCATGTTGAAATGTTTCTGAATGATTCAGAGAATACTACTTGATCAACTTCCAGAAAGTCCACGTGGGGTGTGTGTGTGTGTGTGCATTTGAGATCAGAAGAATGCAGGGATCGATTCTTATGCTCATGCTTCGCATACCTTGAGTGAAAAATGAAACTCGTGGTCTTCAGTTCAATTATCCACAACAACACTTGATCCTCTGTGCTTCAGCATCTCTAGCTCAACACTCAGGCTTCATGGTTCATCAACCCTTCAAGGACCTCAATTCAAGTTCACCTCACAAGCTTCTTCATCCTCACATTATTCCTGTTCATAGCTCATAAGATATACAATGTCCAATATCAAATATCAATGATTGTTAATCATCAAAACACTTAGGGTCAACAGTTGTCATGCCATTCGGCCTAAAAAATGCTGGGGCCACGTATCAACGGGCAATGAATTTTATATTTCACGACATGATTGGAGATTTTGTAGAGGTTTATGTGGACGATATTATTGCTAAGGGGTCGAGTATAGAAAGTCACTTCGGAAGTCCCTGTTTGAACGTATGAAAGAATATGGCTTAAAGCTAAATCCTCTCAAGTGTGTCTTTGGCGTTAGAGCGGGGAATTTTCTGGGGTTTCTCGTCCACCAACGTGAAATCGAGATCGCCCCAAGCAAGGCTTCGACTATTCTGAAAGCCGGGCCACCTAGGACGAAGAAAAAATTACAACGGTTTCTAGGGCAAGTTAACTTTTTGAGGCGTTTCATTTCTAATTGTGCAGGACGAACGATAGCATTCGCACCTCTTTTGAAGCTCAAGGACGATGATGAGTTCGTCTGGACGAAGGAACACCAAGACGTATTTGACGCCTTGAAGATATATTTGGCATCCCCACCTAGTGTAGTAGATGGTCACGGAGGAGTCTCCTTGTCTGAGATCATGAAGAATAATCCCCACTTGAAAGAGTTCAATGTGTTTTCACTACTGGAGTAGGTGCCGTGAGCAACATCCCATATTTCTTTTGCAGTGGAATGGAGGAGAAAGTCACCAATATCTGTGGTAATGGAGTTAATGAGCCAAGACATGACCATGCTGTTTTCAGATCTCCAAAGCTTGTACTGAGCATCATCTTTGGCTGGTTGAATGGTTGCACCCGTGAGATAATCATCTCGTCCTTTCCCACTGATAAACATTATCACCCGTGAGATAATTGTGACCGGCGGGTTTATGATTGGTTATCGGGATGAATTGCTCTCAGAATTGGTTTGAATATGGGTGGATGGTTGAAAAGAAGGAGAAGCGACATTGGTTGAGGAAGTCGGGTCTTGCTCTGCCATGTTGAGTAGATGTGGGAAAAAAAATTAAAAAACAGAGAAGACTGCTGGATTTCTAAGGGGCAGAGAAGAGGTAGAGAGCAAGTCATCATTTTTGGCTGGTTGAACGGCTGAACCCATGAGATAATCATCTTGGGCTTTCCCGCTGATAAAGATCATCACTGATTGTGACCATTGGAGATTACTGTGACCGGTGAGTTTATGATTGGTAATCAGAATGAGATTGCTCTCAGAATTGGTTTGAATATGGGTGAATGGTTGAAAAGAAGGAGAAGCAACATCAGTTGAGGAGGTCTGGTCTTGCTCTACCATGTTGAGGAGATGTAGAAAAACAAAAGAACAGAGAAGACTGCTGGATTTCTAAAGGGGCAGAGAGGACACAGACAGGCAGGGGAAAAGGGCTTAGTTTTGCTCTGAAATGAGGTCAAAAACCAACTCTACCAAAAGGTCAACTTGTGATAGAACGCCCATAAAATATATTTAACATGCCCACTCACGCGAATGTCGCTTCGGACTTAAAACGTGGATTATATATTGACCCTCCTCATACCAAGTGCTAACTAAATAGATGTTGTGTTTGTAGGATTCGAACTCACGACATTTGATCATGCCTACACAGATACCATGTGAATAATTTGGGTGAATAAGCCTACATAATTCTCATTCGCAGAATATATACAATTAGGAAGAGAATCAAATCAAATCTTTAAATATCTTCTATCTAATCATATATCTAAAATATCTTCTACCAATCATATCTCCTAACAATCAATTATACTATCATGCCTAATTAGATATTATACACAATCAAATAATGCCTAACTGCAGTTTCACCACAAATCTTTCCCACCAATTTGGTGGTGGGTAATCATGAGGAAGACAATGCTTAACATTTTTTATACAAGGATTGCCCTTTTACAACACTATTCATGTTAATTTTCCTTCTGATTCCTTCACTCTTGACCCATTCCCAAACAAGGTTAAAAATATTAACCTTCATTCACCACATTTAAATTTATGTATTTCCAAATAAAGTAAAATTCATTCTCTTTCCTTCCTATTCCCTCCCCTCCCCTCAATCCAAATTGACCTTATTACTAGAAAGATTATTTGAAAGAAATTTTTAGATTAGCTTGGACACTTTTGATTTCCAGACCGCTGTGTTAAACTTAGGGGTTGATTGCCATCAACCAGTTTGCACTGAAGCTGGGCAATTTCAGCTTAGGGCAGTGGATTGTCCATGACAGAGAGTTTTCCTCTTCAAGATTTGGTCTTTTCTATCAGCAAGATACGATTTTTCTCAGTGATAACTACATGAACGCAAAAGGGAAAAAAAAAAATTGGTTTCCACATACAGAAAATAAGACTTACTCATATTTCAGCTTCCCAGCACGGACCAAGGACAACAGGTGATCAATCATACTTCTGCATTCTTCTGCTTTATCTGAGGTCAGCCATTTTTGCAGCCAAAATCCCTTCAAGGATAGCTCCTATATAAATATGGGTAAAATGGTCGTCAATCCAATACTTCTAACCACAAGAGAGTGTGTATGTGGCTTGTGGCTTGGAAACCAAAAAGATTTATCCTTCCACAATGTCGGCATAGGCATGCACATTGGACAATGTAACTTTAGATGATTAGGAGAACAGGAAGTTCTTACTTTCTTCATTGACAAGAGAGTATGATACTACAAGGGTCAAATACCTAAACTACCCTTGATAAACTAAACACAAACACAAAACTCACAACTCCCCCTCAAGTTGCAGCATAGATATTGATCATGCCCAACTTGTTATAAATAAATTCAACACGACTTCCTGCTAAAGACTTAGTGAGAATATCAGTAAGTTGATATGTAGTCTCACATGTTTCAACACAATATCACCTCCTTGGAGTTTTTTCTCGTACGAAATGACAATCAACCGCAATGTGCTTTGTCCTCTCATGAAATACTGGGTTTGACGCAATATGGATGACGAACAAACTGTCACACCATAACTGAGTAGGCCGAGGAGCTGGATAATGCAACCCATCAAGTAACTGTCGTAGAAAGGAGATATCACTGTTCAAATGTGCAAGAACACAATACTCTGATTCCGCGCTAGAGCGGGCAATAACCGTTTAACTTGCCATTTCTTACGAGAAAAAACTCCAAGGAGGTGATATTTATTCTCACTAATAACTAGAAAATATGTGAAGAACAATAATTAAAAAGATTAAATTAAGAATAAGATTAAAGAATAAAATTAAAGAATAAAGTTAAAGAATAAATTAGTCAGTCGTTAGATATGCTGACTAGAGGAACTCGGACATGATCATGAACAGGATGAAGCAGACGTGTCATGCAAAGAACATGCAGTCAAACGTGGCATCTAAAATATGCATACAAACGTAACAAATGTGTCAGTCATGAAGGATGTATTACTAAGAATGGAATGGGAACAAGCATATCATAGGAAGATCATGGGCAGTACTCTGACAATTTTCCTTCTGACAAAGATCAAAGTTAGTTGAAGAGTCGCTAAGTCTAGTATTGAATACCATTAATTTTCATTGGGAAGGATTCTTCAATTGACTGTATGGAAAATCGAAATGCAATTAAGAGAAGATTTTTCGTACCTTTCCCAAGGAAAATGGTCTACATCTGATTCCATATAATGATGGAACCAGATGGTAAACAGAAGAGCCAATCCTTGATCGTCTCCTGTAAGGAGAATGAAAATGCCCTTAGTTTGACTTGCTCTGGTGTTAACCCTGGGGGTTTACGGTTTGAGCAGACCATGTGGAATTCCTTGAGATATTTATATGGATCATCCCCACCTTTACCATGAAACTTGGGAATGTGGATGAAGTCAGACTTGAATTCATATTCAACATCTGTTGTTGGATTTTGAATGCAAAATGGTTGGATAACCATTGTAGGCTGTGCTAACTCCCTAAGGGTGCGGGATCGGACGGGTTGGTTATTACCGGCGTTGGCAACATTATTGCCTTGGTTCCCAGGAGGAACGACAATTTGATTGTTCTGGTTATGAAGGGGGTTCTGAGCTGGAGGATTCTCTAGAGGTGGAATCAAGCCATTTTGTCCAGGTACGGCCATACCTACAACTAATGTGTCAAGATCTTTGGATTTAGACGAATTTTTAGGTGGTGGAATCTGATCAAAGATAAAACCAAGGTCAAGGTCTTTGATTTGATCAAGATCAGACTCCTTGAGTTCTTCAAAACTTGAAAGCTATGCTAGGAGTGCTTAATTTCTTTCTAAATCGTATTGTTGGCCCAACAAAGTTCATGCACCACAGCTACTAACAGTATGAGTAAAATGAACTACTAAAAGGCATAAAAACACAAGATGAAAACAAAAAACAAGTTCTCCGGCAACGACGTCGAAAATTGATAAGACCTATCATTAGGATCTAAATCAATCAAAAAGTGAAGAGTACCCTTACCAAGTATACACTCAAGAAATGAGTAAAGGATGAGCAAGGAGTCGAACCCACAAGGAACTATAGTGCTGTCAAATCTTGTGCAAAAATATATCAATTAGTGAAACAAATAATTCACCAATAAATCAAAACAGGGGTGTGTGAAACGAATGGTGAAAACTAATGAAAGCAAACAAACAAACAAACACAGTGAACTCAGACATGGAACACGTCTGATCAATCACCAAAAGGTGATAAATACACTCACAGGTGAAATGGAAAATAGGAGACGTGGGAACAAGATAAGTCAGCAACCTGTCTAACTAATTGACTCTAAGAAATTAAGCACTTCAGAACGTCTGACTATCTTAACCTAGGCAGACGCTGTATTCGGACACCAGATCGAATTACCTAATGAATCACTCAAATGATTGACTTAGGAGTCGGTCACCTCAAATCAATCATAATCAGCGTATGAGTGCAAAGGTTGTCAATCTTTACCTCTACTGATTACAGTAAGAGCAAGATTCAAGCCAAGAAGATGTAGATCAAATTCGTGACAAAGGAATTGAATTTAGAATGCCTAAAGTGGAAGCTTTCGCTTACCAAGAAACCTTAGTTGTCGATACTCAACTGAGAAAGCATCCAATTGGAGGCCACGACTAAGTAGTGATACTTTCTATCGTCTCTCGAGTCAAGAAAAGTATACTAAAGATGAATGAATGGCAAACTAAAGTAGTCAAAACGAAATAAAAGACTTAAGTGAAATTAACTGTGAAATCTTTGAAGATCAAAGATTCACTAGTCAAAAAGACAGTAATACGTTACCCACTAATCAGACGTAGGAATGAAACACTCTGGATTCGATCACCAGCAAGTGTGAAAAATATACCAATGATCAGTCGATACTTACTTCAAGAATTAATCCAAATACCTACTCTTTCGAGTATAGGTAAAAGAAACAATAATCAAAGAAGTAGAAGATGTGGACTACGTAAATAAACTAACCAAGAATGCAACTTAGATTCTTCATCTTCTCGAAATGAGAATTGGCCAAGAAACCGAAATGGAGAGGGAAGAAATCTAAATTGAGAGAACAAACTTCATGGACAAAGTTTGTATATAGCATTCAACTATAAAACTGAATTTACAGTGCACTTAGGCCATTAAGACTATTGATTTCTCAGTCAAAATGACTCTAA
This sequence comes from Dionaea muscipula, assembly GCA_028571145.1. Lineage (NCBI taxonomy): Eukaryota > Viridiplantae > Streptophyta > Magnoliopsida > Caryophyllales > Droseraceae > Dionaea > Dionaea muscipula. The sequence continues at coordinate 6,006 of JAOWBR010171297.1, forward strand.
GGCACGTGAGAAATGAAAGTACAAGAATACAAAGTATGCTTGAATGCTAGATTGCGTGTGTGCCTTCTCTTACAAATGAATACATGACCCTCATTTATAGGTTTGCTTCTATCCTGGGGTAGTTACAGATTAACGGTTGTTGATGATCTATCTTAACCGAACAGTTAACATCTTCTTGATAGTTGTGCAAAATATCTGCAAGGTAGTTGAGAAGATTCTTCTTCTAGAAGCAATTCTGTTGAAGATATTTTTTTATAGTCAGTCGATTGTGTAAATACTTACAGGCAAAGGATGTAACTCAGACGTTTCTTCGAAGGGTACGTCCGATGATGCTTGCAGAATGCGTCTGGGGTCAGATATTCGGACAGTTCAGTCTTTCTTGAAGGAGATGTTACAGAAGATGTAGTTGTTGTTCTTTAGAACCTAAGCTCTTCCTCAGTCGATGGATTATAAACTTGAGAGTGATCTTCTTTCCTTTAGTCGTGACAAACTCTGATCCGAATTCTTGTATCTTCTGCTGTCAAAGACTTGAAAAGAACTCATGAGAAGTAAGCTGATCTATGGTGTCGTATCATGACTTATGTAATAGTAAAGTCTATGTAATAAAATGATGTTGCAAATACTGACCGATCATAAGATGTGATACAAGGTTCTGTCTGAAGTATTAATGCAGACGTGAGTCTAGGTGTGGATAACTCCGACGCTGCAGCGTCTGGTATGAATCTAAAGACTAAAATGTCGTCTGGCATTGGCCAGATACAGACGGTGGAAACCGTCTGAGCATAAAATGCTCAAAAATGCAAGAATTATGTATAGAATGAATCTGACTGAAATAAGGATCATATGAAATATGAAGCACAATGATATAAATTAGATATAAAGTTAGGATAATTTACAAACAAATAATTAAAGAAAAAGGTACATAAAATGTACCGATCAAAACCCCTTCTGTGTACGAGAATATCGCAAACCCCTTCTGCGTACGAGAATATCCCAGAAGGATACACTTCAAGGACTTCAGACCCAACTTTGTGAGATATGGTCGAATATCCCGAACATAACACACACAACCAAAAACACGAAGGGGCAGAGGATAAAGTGGCCGGTTAGGAAAATAACACACTAAAGGGTACCTCCCCCTGAAGAATGGACGATGGCATCCAATTGATCAAATACACGGCAGTCAACACTGCCTCGGTCTAAAACATCTTCGACACACCTATCTGAAACATAAGAGCCTGAGTAACCTTTAACAAGTGACGATTCTTCCGCTCTGCAACCCCATTCTGAGGAGATGTATCAGGACAAGAAGACTGATGAATAATGCCATGTTGAGTCATAAAAGTCATAAACTGAGAGGAGAAGTACTCACGGGTATTATCTCTTCGGAGCATACGGACAAAGATAGAAAAATGTTTATGAATCTCAATACAAAAGGCGAAGAAGACAAAAAAATAACTCACCACGAGACCGCAACAAATGTAATCAAGCCATGAGGAAATAATCATCCACAAAGGTAACAAAATAACGGAAGTCGGAACGAGACTGAACTGGACAGTCCCCAAATATCAGAATGAACCAACTCAAAAGAAGCAGACGCTCGTTTATCACCCCGAGGGAGATATGTGACTCGATGATGCTTGGCAAACTGGCAGAACTCACAGAATAACTAGGACACTGACCGAGCCTCAAGGCATAATCTCTTGAGGCTGGAAAGAAACGGATGACCAAGACGATTGTGAAGATCAATAATAGTGAAGAAAATCCCAGAACAAGCCATACTAGAAGAATCAGTGTCCAATACATAAATCCCGCCGGAGGTACGACAACCCTTACCAAGAAGTTTCCCTGTCAAAAAATCCTGAATCTCACAAGAACTATCACAAAATATAACACGGCAACGATGAGTTTGAATCAATACACTGACAGATAATAAATTCAAAGGAAGGTCAGGTAAATAGAGGACTGAAGAAATGGTTAAGGTAGGGGTAAGGGAAATTGTCCTCACTCCTCGAACCAATCACCACGAATAGAGCGATCACCACGAATAGAGCAATCCAATCACGAACATGACAGAATCAGAAGTATTTCAAATGGACATCCAACCCGGTAGGGGCCATGAACCCAAAGCACATAGAACAAGCACGGGAGACAAATAACTGTATGCATTAGTGGAGAGAAGCAGGTGTCGGCAGGAAGCATCAATCAAACTAGCAACCAACTGGTAAATTGAAGGGCCAATGGCAGGAAATACAGCGAACGACACAAGCCCCAAAGTAATCCAGTAGAAAATGAAGAGCTTGGACAAAGAAATCAAAGGGGGTTGCGTTCAAGCAAAACATAAGAAAAGTAGAGCTTGCATAAGGCGAAACACACGAAAATAGAGGGCAAATGTGAAAGGCACAAGAGGGAAAAACATCCAGCAGGTGGAGAAGAAGAATATGCCATATGGGGGTTGCCGACAACGACGACGCGTGGGTCAGGAGGTGGCGTGTGGAAGTCACGCACCGATGACTTGGGTGGCGCGTGAGCGTGCGTGCGACAGCGGGTTGGCGAGTGGTTCAAACGGATTATAGATTTGGAGATGCTCTATTATCCTATGACGTCAAACCATGAAAAACCATGGCTGATAGTGGTGTTCAACATCAGGCGCCGCCGCGAGAAGAAGAAGTGGGCTACCGCCGTCTAGGGTGGTCGCTGGTGACTGGGACCTACTCCACTACGGTCGTCGGCCTATGGGTGGTCCTCTAGCGGTGGTGACGGCTCTAGGTGGTGATCAGAAAAGGCTGAAAGTGGCTAGCTTAGGTGGTGGCTAGGGTTTATTTTAGGTGGTGGCTAGGATTCCCCCTTGGGGTTGTGATACCATGTAACTTTAGATGATTAGGAGCATAGGAAGTTCTTACTTTCTTTATTGACAAGAGAGTATAAATACTACAAGGGTCAAATATCTAAACTATCCTAAATAAACTAAACACAAACACAAAACTCACAACTGACAACATTCCCACAATGCAAATAGTAGAATTACCTGAGAAAACAAGCATCCAAATACACTTTTAGGCTTTACCTTGAAGATGAAAGATGATGTTGATACTGTGATAGGCTGCCTTGACATTCCTCCATAAGTCACCATGGTTCCCCCATTCCTGAGGACAACACAAACATTGTGAGAGAACACTTATTTCAGAAGCTACAAAATGTAATACAAGTACAGCTCTATGTCTCTCACCTCAAAAATTTTAAGACCAAGGATGCAGCAGTGCCTCCAACACAATTAAATCCTAGCACTGGTTCTGGCAAATTAGTCTAGGAGGATTATCAAAAAGTTTAAAGTTAAAACCCAAATATAGTAGTTACTATCGAAGAACACAGAAAGCACCTTATCAAGTATATTAATCATCCATTGATAGTGAAGGATATAGATGAAGGAAGTATGTGAAATATACCAGGAGGCCCTTCACGTTCTTCACTTGCAGTTGGGTCTCAGTGAATACTTCGTCAGCTCCAAGGTTTTTGAGATTTTCCTTTACTTCATCAGCCCCTGCCCTGAAACAAAACAGACAACATAAATCCCCAGGGTCACCTCTTGCATAATACAACTATTTGGCCACCAACTATAGAAGCTGTTAATAAGCCATTGATAGGGGGTAAAAGACTTTAAAGGGACTCAAATGTAAGTCTGGTAAACCTGTCAATGCATTGAAATCTGAACGATTAGTTTCCAGGTATGAACAAGCACCTGTCTCTTATGAGATTAATGCTGTGGACACCTTTGATTCTGGCAAGTTGAATGATGCACTGTCCGACAATGCTTGTAGCTCCATTTTGCACAATAGCATCTCCTGCTCACACTTAGACTCATCAGGAGAAAAAGGGGAATGATTCTAGCATTTGCAGCATTGATTGAAGCAGTACAATGAAGCGCTACCTGAACTCAATTTGACGAAGTCTTCCAGCATTCTCAGAGCAGTCAGAGGATTAACAATTACAGTGGCTGCATATTCAATTGGAGTACTTTTATCTACCTTGTGCCAGACACCCTGGTCTTTCACGACATATGTCTGCCACATACCTGAGAAGAATGGTGAATGTGGCTTTTAATTACAGTATCCAAGTGAAAAAAATATTAAAAAAAACATAAGTTACAATATCATCTTATAACATAGTTGCAGGAACAGGAATGGAGCAGTAATTTACCTAACAGGATGAGACACCACACTTTATTCAATAAATATACTGCAAATCTAGTCCGCATGCAGTGTCCTCATACCAGTGTCCCATTTAGGACATTGTCTGTAATTTTTGGTGGAAGCCGAATCAGATGCCTGAAGGCATACCTCACACCCACACCTTGGTCTGGCAACATAGTTAGCCAATTGTTGCTCTCCAACCCCACCCCACTCTAAATAAGAAAAGCGAGAAAGTACGCAGCAAAGATAGTCACCCAGTTTCCCATGCCTTAGCTAAGAATGCATCTTCCCCTCCTGACAGTCAGAATAGTCATAAGGAACAACAGGTCAAGTAAGGTATGGCTCAGCCACAAATAATCTGCCGAATGAGATAAGTTCCCTTATAATTTCCCAAGAGTGGAAACTTTTCGGTGCCCCTTGCATCTGCTTCTATAGCCTCATTAGATGCCCCATAGGATCACCTCAACCGAGTAAAGTATAGGTAGCTCCCCGCACATAATTAGCACCAAATTAAGACTCATCCATTCTCCATCTAACAGCTTCAAAACCATATTCCTTAGCAGGAGTTGTTTAATCTACAAAATCCTTCATACCATGACAAAAATTTCAGCATCTAACTTAACATAAGAAAAGATAGTCCATCCAACTTCCTCACAACTACACGAAGATTAGGAAAGAACGATGCCAAAGAAAAGGATGACCAGAGCATGAGGAGTTGTCAACATAAATGTTATTTCCCCTCATTCAGAGTTCTTAAACTATGAATATAACTTTTTGTTGGGCTTGGCCCAATGGTGAAGTCCACAATCATTGGAAGGGCCAAGGTCTTTTGGCTCAGGCAACCATGACCGTCGGATTATAACCAGGTGATCCTAGCCCTCCGTTTCTTCTTTGCCTCTACTGATTTACCCTAACTCTACTCCCCCTCCTCAAGTTGCTTCTCTTTGCCCCTCTGCTCTTCTGCACTGCTCGACTGCTGAGCTCTTTGTTAAGCCACGCACCTCTCTGCTGGGCAATCTCCTGAGATTCCTCTCCTCTCTTCTTCGACACATCTCTCTCTTCTTTCTCTCATACACACACCCGAGTTCTTCTCCTTCGAGCTCTCTCTCTCTCTCTCTCTCTCTCTCTCTCTCTCTCTCTCTCTCTCTCTCTCTCTCTCTCTCTCTCTCTCTCTCT
>JAOWBR010171318.1:0-11369 GCA_028571145.1 Dionaea muscipula
AAAGAATTTGAAAGAGTGATTTATTTATACACCCAATTAACCCCCCCCCCCCCCTCTTGTGTGTATTCATCGTTATTTCTAACAGATTGGGTCCTCTAAAGTTAGTGCATCTAAAGTTAACCCCTAGACCATAGCCAAAGGGTCTTCTCCATGAAGCATTATACCTGTCACTGCCATAATCATAAAAGACGGCATAATAGCATCCAAGATAACACTTGGATGTGCTAACTGGTACTGGATTATGCATGTATTGTTGTCTAGGTTTACTCTCAGGCCTATATACTCTTGTATATGGCTTTTTAGAATTCCTAGGTCTGCTTGTAGGCACATTCCAATGCCTTTTTGCAAACTATGACCCATTCACATGTTGTGAATGTTTCATGGAAGGGTTTTTAGGTACCCACTGGGGTTGTTTTCTCTTTTTCTGCACATAGGACATATTCTAGTCCGTATCTGAAGGAAACAATCTTCCTTCCCCTTGTCTGTGTGGCCTCCCTTGTCCATAATAAGGTTTAGGGTTAAACTTATTTTTGGACTTGGGTTTTGGCTTATGGACTGGTTTAGGATCAACCCTAGGTTTACTGTGAACCTTTGGTTGGGCTGATAACTTTAAACCAGGGATAACCTTAGGCTTGGTTGCAGTCTTGGTCTTTTAACCTTGACTTTGAGCTTGCCATTTTTTTCCTTAAATCCAAGGTCGACCCTTCCAAGGTTGCTAGCCTGCTCATAGGCAGCTTGGGTAGGTTTGACCCCTTCCTGCTCCTTTTTTAGCCTTGCATTGTCACTTTTTAGTGACTCATTTTCATCCATAAGAGCTTTATGACTAGCTTGACTCTCTTCAAACATGGTCATGAGCTCATTGAACATGTTATGCATGTCCATGTTAGCACGAGATGAGGTAGAATATAAGCTAGATGAGGTGGCACGTGAGCGTAGCTCATTTTGCTCTTCTGTTTGTGCCATAAGACACAACAGTGCTTCCTCTTCTGAAGAAGATGATGAGCTCTCATCACTAGAGCTTTCCTCCTCCTTTTTCTTGATCTTCTCCGCCTCAACCTTCATGGATTTTCTTTCCTTGCTTCTCTTCTCCTTCTTCCTGACTTTCTTCGCTTCTTCAGTGTATTTCTTCACAATGGCGTAAGGGCACTCATCTTTGTAATCTCCTGGTCTCCTATAGTTGTAGTGTAGTGAATGACCCTCTTTGTTCTTCCCCGTATCCTCTACATCTTCATCCCTCCTTTTGTACCACCTTGAGGATTCACCCTTGTGATATCTCTTGGAGTATTTGGAGAATTTCTTAAACTTCTTCATGAGGAGTGCCTTTTGCTCATGAAGGTCTTCCATTTTGTCTTCAGTCTTGGATTGTTCTTGAGGTGCTACCAAGGCTGGGACAGACTGAGTGCTGGCCTTGGGAGCATCTTGATTGTTCGGCTCGAACTCATATACTTTTAGGTTAGAGAATAACTGGAAAGTTGAGATGGTTGACAGATCCTTGGATACCCTTATGGCCGTGACTATCATGGCCCATTCAGAGGGTAATACACGAAGGATCTTCATGCATGTCTACTTTTGTGTATATGTCTTGCCAATCAAGGTCAACTCATCAATGATGGTAGTAAACCTAGTGTCCATCTCATCAATGGTCTCTCTTGATTTCATCTTGAAGTTTTCAAACTTTTGGACGACCACTGTTAAGTTATTTTCCTTGATGTCCTGGGTCCCCTCACATACAAGAGTGAGCTTGTCCCATATCTCCTTGGCCATCGTATATGTCTTTATTCTCATGAACATGCTACTGTCCAGAGTCTTCAGGATAATTTCCTCGGCTACCTTATCAAGGTTGTACTTCTTCTTCTCCTCACTGATCCATTGTGAGCTCCGTTTTGACACCATGGGCATTTCTGCACTAGTTGTTACATCAGTGTTGACCTTCATAATTTTGATAGGTCCTTCTTCTATTACTTCCATCATGTCCTCATGAGTGGTAGCTAGATGTGTCTGCATGCACATTTTTCACTCATCAAATTTATCAAGGAAAAACATGGGAACACGTGAGATAAAGTTTTGTTCATCCATGATTTTATGTGATAAAGAAGAAATTTAAAATACTTAAAAATAGATTCAAAAATGTATTGAAAGCTTGGGATCACTCTTAGTGTAGAGACACTGCTCTGATACCACTTGTTGGTCCCAAAATGAAGGGCTCTACATGTTCAGAGGGGGGAACTTATAGATTTTTCTAAACTTTTTAAATTCATTTTTAAACTTAAAAGAGTATGCAGCGGAAATGTTATTTATCTAGCCCTTTTTAATTTATGTTTCAAATCTATTTTTGACACTTATTTTAGCTTATGATGTTGTGTGCGAGATGTTATGTTGAATATGTAATGACACACGATATATAGAGGTTCACGGTGATGTAATCCACTAATCCTCTCTTCTCCTTGTGATGTAAGAAGAATGCACTATTGCTTTGACACAAAACAATAGTGTAACAGTGATATCACACAGTTTTACAACAACTTTACAGCTCCTTCAAAGTTCTTCTTCAGCTGCTATCACACACACAACTGCTTCATAACAAAATGTTGCTTCAACTGCCTTCAGTCCCTCACACCCTTGGCTGCTTGAACTGCTTCGATCCCTCACAACTTCTTATTGCTTCACTGATTCTGCAGCTCCTTCACACCAAGTTGCTTCATTGAACTTTAGTCCTTCATGGATACCACTTCACTGAATTTGGTCCTTGGCAACCTCAACTGCTTCACTAATCAATAAGAGTTGTTGTTCTTATTTTTAGAAAATGAATCATAGAGATGTGATTCTTCGAGCTGTTCTAGATGTTGCTTGAATGCTCTAGGGTTTTCTCGAATCTCAGAGAGTGAGATCTAGACGATTCTTTTAACGCTAAGAATGCTTGATATCTTAGTGTGATCGATGTATCTTCTTTAATGTCTTCTCTGAGATTTTATATCCCTCTCTTGGAAATATTCCCGTGTAGAAGGGTCTTTCTTTGAATCTTCAGTCTTGTCCTTGAATCCCTTGAAAAGTGGATCTGTGCTTTCTTCCTTTCCCTTTTCGTGCTTGTTTTTCCCAAAAACCCTTTTTTGAACTGAGTTTCTAGAACCTGACATTCCTATTGTCAAAAAGCAATTAAGCTTTTGTCTCTGTGCAGTCACGTGAACCTTTGAGCTTTCGTATCATGCACCTTTTTCATCCTTCATCTACATGAATTTTTTGTCTTTGACTGGCTATGTCTAACGTTCTTAAAATGATTTGAATTTAATTCAAACTTCAGTTGAATTCAATAAGAAGAATCCTTGACTTATCTTGATCGTCACGTCATGTTCCTACATTGGTTCTGAAACTTGGCTGAATTCAAACTCTAGACTGGAACGAATCCTCGACTGGTCTTGCTCCTTAACTGGTCTTGAAAGCTCAACATATCTAGATCCTTAGCTGTTCTTGAAGCCTCAACTGGTCTAGATCCTCAGCTGGTCTTGAACCTCTACCGATCTTGAACCCCAGCTGGTCATGAACCTCAGCTGGTCTTGAAACCTCAGCTGGTCTTGAACCTCAACTGGTCTTGAACCTCAGCTGGTCTTGAAACCTCAGCTGGTCTTGAACCTCGGCTGGTCTTGAACATCAGCTGGCCTTGAAACCTCAGCTGGTCTTGAACCGCAGCTAATCTTGAAATCCTTGACTGTTTCCGAAACCTCTGCTGAATGAAATCCTTAGCTGTTTTTCAAACTTCGACTGGTTCTAAAGCTCGACTGGTTCTGAACCTCGACTAGTTCTGAACCTTGACTTTTTCTGAACCTCAACTGGTTCTGAACCTCGACTGCTCCTAATAATATTCATTTATATCTAACTATAAAAACATGCATGCATCATCAAAATACTAAACAATCAATTCCTTACAATTTTAAAACCATGGCGACGTCAGACCTTAATTCCCTTTTCAAGACTCAACCATGACGCCACACATGATCTAAGGTCCTCATTTGTGATTAGAAGATGACCCATGGTGTTAAATCAGGAGTTGGAGATGTTCTTCTCAAGATAGAAGACATTGACGCCATGACGTCATCAGTCCCTATGAGATCATGGCGGCCGAGTCTGTAGCCAACACCACTAGCTTATGATGTTTCCGCCACCGTATTCAGGATACATTGAAGATATACTTGACTTGGAGATGACATTCCTATGAAGATATCTTACTCTCCTTAATCTGTCTTATGTGATGGCGCTGCCTACTTCCTAGTTGATGCCACGATGCTGTCGACGCGTGCACAACTAGCTTGGCTAGCGACTGTTGTTTAGTTTCTGATTTTCCTCCTGCTTTCACTCCTACTTTCAGAGGATCCATTTGTTGGGCTAGAAGCGGGTATCTCTCATTTGGATAAGGATTGCGTTCGACAGAATTTCAACAAACTTCCTCGCGTCAAAGGTCTATAAATACCGATCCTACTGTTTCATCAAAGTTGTTGCACTCCTGTGTGAAATAAGAGTTATGCATTTGTATGTTCACCGTGTGACAGAAGAGTGTTCATAGTGCTCTAGCTTTTTATTAGGAGGAGTCCACCCCACACTTGTACATTTCCCACATTGTGAGAGTGAGGATTTCAAGAGTGTACACTGATCCTCGCGATCAAGATCATTGTGATCAAACCTTTTGAAGCTTTAATACAATTCAATTTCTCGATTTCATTTCTCGTGCATTTACTACCTTTACTTTACTTTTCAGTTCTCAATATTTGTTGCAACGTCTTTCTCCATTGCCCGGGAAATAGTATCGATCACCTCCAAGGATAATTCCACGGAAGTAGTTCAATCTCGATCATTTAAATTTGGTCTCGCCTCGCATCTGCTCTTTAGTACTTGGTTGGGTGTTGAGTGACATTTGCTGTAAAGGTTGTGCCTTAAGAATTCGCACTTTAAATACCGCTATTTATATTTCAGTCATTACTGTTTTAAACCATTTCGTATTCCTCTTTACTAATTTAAGATTCAATGAATTGAAAATCACTGTTCGGAGATTCCTTGTGGATCGATATCTTTTATATTAAGCAACGTGGCAGTACACTTGCTATCCTTACGTCAAGTTTTTTGGCGCCATTGTCGGGGATACCTCTTTGGGAACGGTATTGTCATTTCATTGATTGGAAATCCAATAAAGTCTTTTTAATTTTTGTTTTAATTTGTATTCTCTGCTTAATTCCAAGTGTTTGGTAATTAGGTTCTGTTTTTGTCGGAAAGAGCTGTTGCATTCGGTGTACGATCACAAGGTCTGGTAAGGAATCAATCCTTCCACTAGATCCTGAGATTGAAAAGACTTCACGTCGTCTTAGAAAGCAGACCAAGCAAACCACCTTACTAATCACACCTTCAATGGCAAGAGAGCAAGCTAATAATGCCACAGGCCCTTTGGTTGACTATGGTTTCCCCACATTGAAGGAGATTCAACCACCAATGGTCAGGCCAGCCGTGGCAACAACCAATTTTGAGTTAATGGGGTCCATAATCCAGCTCGTCCAGAACCATGCTCAATTCCATGGCTTGTCGATGGAAGATCTGAATCAGCACATAACTGATTTTCTGACGATATACAATAGGGTGAAGCATCAGAACGTTTCTGATGACGTCATTCGCCTACGACTTTTCCCTTTCTCAGTAAGGGACAAAGTCAGGGCTTAGCTAAACTCTTTACCGGCAGGTAGTATCACTACCTGGGACACCTTGACATATTTTTTTTTTGAAAAAAAAAAATACTTCTTTCCCCTCAGAACCGCCATGCTACGTAAAGTAATCACAAAGTTTGTACAGGACTGATATTACCGAAAATTGGTTATATTTATGCCCATGATTTATCCCATTTTGTCCTCATTTTTATAAGTACGTACTCATTGGTTATTTACCCATTTTTATATGTATTTAGTATTCTATTATTTATTTAGTATTTTAATATATTTTCATTATTTTATTAGTTATTTTGTATATTTTATATAGATTATATTTTATTTAGTATTTCAAATATTTCATTTATATAGTTTATATATATATTTATTCCTTAGTATAGATATTTTTGTGTTTTCAAGAGTTAGGAACCGTAGGAGATGATTTCCAGAGTCTCATGCCTTAGTTGTTCTCATGCACTTTCTTTCACCATGACCAACTGGGCAACTTTGGCATGATAAAAATAGCTCAACGAAAACACCAATAGCTAGCCGGCATGGTTAGGATTGAAGACCACATATCCATGAAGGGATATAACCCCAATGGTTAGATAGTGGAGCATCATTGATATATTGTTTAGTGAGCCAGACTTAGGCTGGAACCAACCTGGGCATAATAGGTTGACTACTTCAGGCATGTCAAAAACATATTTATCTTCGAGTTATAGCTCACCGATAGTATCCAACAGCTTAGGGACATTTAATTGAAGCATTCGAATCCCAAGAGCGAGCTATGTGACTAAATTTACCATATTTTTAGAAGGTCCAAAGTTGGATCAAAATCAGCTACATTCAGAGTTTTTCTTCTTTTAGGCTGATTTTGTAGGGATGTAGAGCCATGTGGAAAACAATCATGGAGGCATGTTATATATCGCCGGGAAGGTCCAATACCTCATTTGCAACATTTTGAACAACTTTTACTTCGGGGACCTCTACGAAACACTCCACGTACATTTTTTACCGGCTCCAAAAGTGCTCCTCAATCATGCTATGTCTCTATTCCAGACTTCATGCAACAACAGCCGCGCGCGCAGCTCGATGCGTATCTTAGTGATTTATGCCCATCCATATCACGGTGATTCAACGATGCATTCACCATACATCCATTATCATTGTAAATAATATATATTATATTATATTAAATATATATATATATATATAGAATTAGTTTCAAATAAGGATATCCTCTTTGGAATAGCAAGAGTGAACTTTTGTGGGCCATTTGATTTGGAAGATCAAAGGATGAGATTGATTACTGTTGGTAGTAGGTGAATAGTGAGACAGTGTACTGTTCATCTAAGATTGAATCTTGGCCTTTGATTTGTAAATCCAATGGCTTAAAAAAGTCGACTCTACTATGATTCCAAAGAGGATGTCCGCATTAGAAGAAGAGTGTGTGTGTGTATATATATATATATATATTATTATTACATATGAAATGCTCCCAGCACATGCATCCATGAATCATGGTGCAAGGCTTCAATATTCATCTTGGCCTTTACAATTCCAGCACATCACCTCAAGCTCATGTAGATAAACATAGATAATTATCTTACTATATAATTATCTTTATGGTGAGTCACCATTGGCGAGTCACTACTAGATATTTGTAATTACTTAGCTAGTTGTAGAAAGTAGATATTCTTTATTTCTTGACCTATAAATACCCCCTTAGGCTCTGTGTAATACTTGGTTGTTTTTCTATGCTAGGAAAGTGGGTATGCCCACTTGGGTATTCATTTTCTTTCCTATGTATAGATAGAGGCTTGCCCTACAGTTAGAGATAATTCTTGAGCTTTCAAGAACTCACTTTTTTTAGTTATTATTAGTTATTTTAAGTAGCCTTTTCATGACTATGGTTTTGTCCGGCCGTTGTTGTAGCTCTTTATTTTGATTTAATAAAAGTGTTACTCTTATTTTATTTCTCTTTCTTCATGTTCTCCTTTTACTTTCAATTTATGTTTAATAGTCATTTTGCGTCGTTATTACCTTACCGGAACTTGGGGGTATTGCGAATATGTTAATTCGTTTTGCTAATTGAAGTAAGGATTTTTCCGTGATTATTCTTATTAAACCCAACGATTGACTTTTAGCTTAATTGGTTTGAGGATAATAATAATTTTATAATTTCTTCTCTCTTCGTTATTCGGTCGACTATAATTGCCTTTTTTTGCAACCAACCATTTTCTATCTCAATTATATAGCATTCCTGTACCATTAATCGTTACGCATATAGATAGTGTAGAGGGCTAAAAAGACATTATCTTTAGTGACAAGTGGGTAATGCTTTCCTTAAAGATTTATATGTGTTTGTACGTGTTTTCTGTAGGATTATAAAAGGGTAATATATCCAGTTTGACACTCTGCCCCATTACTTGGATATAATCACTCTTTCTTTAGAGACTATAACTTACGTTATTCTCGTTTGACACACGAGTTTAGTGTTTATTATATCTCCTAGCTTTCCTGTTCAACTTTCTTAAATTGCTTTCTTTATTACTTTCTTTAACACTATTTATGGCTTAGGATTTGTTTTTGAGGGACAACCAAGAGCTCCTCCTTTATTATAATTAAGCTTTGTAGCTTGTAACTATTTATTGTTTGTGTCTTCAGTTGCTTTCATTTTTCTTGTCACACTCTAATCCATAAGGTGATAAAGATCTGGTAGTTCAATAATTTACTGAACCCTCTCTCTCTGTGGGATGATATTCTACTAATTCATATATTACTTGATCGACACGGTACACTACCGTTGTATTTTCCCTTTCTGCTGCTTTCTCTTATTCATCTCTTCTCCTTATGATTTGTGAGAGGAAGTGAGGTTGAATCGATAAGGAAGCGGTGGTCAAGTTTTTTGGCGCCGTTGCCGAGGAGATTATATTTCAGTTTCTTATTGATATTAGATTTGAAGCGATATTAGATTTGAAGCTTTTGATTTCTATTTCTGACACATCATTTTCATTTGTTTATACCATCTTATTTTTGTGTATTTATCATTTTCTATGCGTTGATTGTTTAAAAAATTTTGGTAAAATACTGTGAGGATTTTGTCACATCTTACTTTCGTTTCAGAATATTGACTGATTAATTTTTTCTATTCTTACTATCTTCACATTGAATTTCGTTTTATGCTCACAAGTTTAATGAAGGAAGAACCTATTCTTATTAAACTTGTGAGTGAACCAAGCGCATGAAGGAGGAAGAAAGAAAAGAAAAATATGAATCTATCAATAGAGATTCAAATGGCAAATCACGCAGTGGGGAATAGAAGCCTATCTGATACTCCTGGAAAAATCTCAGGGGGCGGTCTGCACCTAGGACCCTCAAGAGGCGATCATCAAAGTTTTGGTTTGATCGGGATGAGGCGGCTCCGGCCAGCGGAGAGGACTCGGTCGGCTCGGGGGAGGAGTGAAAGGTGATCCGGAGGCGATTCCGACCAGCTCCAAAGAAGACCTGGACCTGACAGGGATGAGCAAGCAGGTCAGAGGGTACCCCAGGGTGTGATCACGAGGAGACGGCTCCGATGCCTAAGTCAGCAAGTGCCTAAAATGACTGGTCGCTTCTACGTGCTAGGAGAACCGGAAGATGCATGAATGAGAGAACAGTTAAGCGGGGTTGATCGCGTGGGCGAGAATCGCCGATTGGGCCTTTGCGTACGGCCGAGTGAAGGCAAGGCCGAGCGCAGCGAGGACGGGCCGAGCAGGAGGGTGGTCGAACAGGAGGGTGGCCGAGCAGGCAATGAAGGAAGTGCCGAGCAAGCAAGGTTGGAAGTGTCGAGCAAGCAAGGGAGGAAATGCCGAGCTGGCACTTGGCCGAGCAGTTAAGGTGTCGAGAAGGCAACCGCCGCGTAGGCACTTGTCGAGCAGGCAACTGCCGAGCAGGTACTTACCGAGCAGGCGAGGTGGTCCGGCCAGGTGAAGGTCGCTGGGCAGACGGGTCGCTGAGCAGGAAAGTTACCGAGCAGGCGGGTTGCCAAGCGGGCGTCGATAGACGCGAAGGAGAGGAAGAGAGAGTCCCAGAGAAATGAAGGGGTTGAGGCCTATTTATAGGCGCGGCAAGAGAGAGAAAGCCGAGCAAGCTGATCGTCCAGGTCGTCGACCAGGCCCCCGACCTGGTCGCCGACCAGGCCCCCGACCAGGTCACCGACCAGGCCACCGACCAGGCCGAGGAGAGGGAGACTTGGACTGAAAACCTCGGGAAGCCTGTATGAGCTCGTTTTGAGCTCCGATTGACGAACGATTTGTGCCCCCGCACTTGTGGCGAGATGGGGGATCATCGAGGATGGGTTCAGTTGGGTTTGGTCGGGGTTGACCGAGTTTGACCGGGGGCTCGGGTTCAGTCGGATCAAGCCGGAAGAGTCAATCTTGGACCCTTTGGCCACGTGTCTATAGGGGTAATTCCCTCTATATCACTATCCTTTATTGTTCTCCTTCTATTGCCAGGACAAAACTCTCCATAGTTGGTCCAATGGTTACAACAACCATTGTTATGTTTATTTTTCTAACACTTCACCCCTCCCTATTATATATTCCCAACTAACTTGTATGTTCTGTTCTGTTTCCATTTACTAATTTTTCTAATTGTTTTAGCTTATTTTTACCCAAAACAGAGCCATGTCAAAATTATTGCTTGAATTTTTTTTTTCATCACCCTCATTTTCTTCTGATTATTGTAGATTCTTTATCTTGGGATCTTTTCACCCCTTTGTTGAGCTATGTTGTAGGATGATAAGTACACAAACATATCCTGAGATCTAACAAAGAAGAAGAATCCCTTTGCAAATGGCTCAACTTCCCTCAATAAGAACTACTTCACCCAAAGATACACCGGCCGTTGGAGGTAAAATTTTTTTTAAAAAAAAAAAGTTGAACATTGAAAATAGAGTCAAACTCGGTTTCTTTTTTGTTATTCATTCTCACGTGGCAAATTTCGTTTTAATTTATTATTATTTTTGCTACTACTACTATTACTACTACTATTATTATTTATTATTTTTATTATTATTATTATTTATTTATTATATATGTTATTGACCGAACGAGATCGCAATGCAGCAAGTGTACTGCCTTCGTTGGTAGTAATAAAAGATATCGAACCGATGAGAATTATCCGTAACGAATGCTTACCAATTCCATGGTCTTAACTCAGTGAAGTGATTGTATTAAAAGATGTTTTGCGAGAAAAGTAAATGTTGGAAAATAAATGGCAGTAATTTAAAGTGCAATTCTCTCGTGCGATTCTCCCACGACCAGTGCCACTCAACAACTAACTCAAGTGGTATGAGTCAGGCAGTGAGGCAGGATTCGATCCTAAAGATCGCAAACTAACTCCCTCAGAATTAACCTGGGAGTGATAGGATTATCCAAGACTAGGAAGAGATACGTTCGCAATCCTTTCAAGAGAATATAAAAGTAAATGAAAGACAGTAAATGCGTTGAAATGAAAAGCCGGTATTAAAACCGGTTGAACACAAGGTTCAATTACAATCAACGGATTGTTTATACACTCTGATCCACTCTGTCACAATGGTTTTAACGAGTATGGATCAACTCTCACCAAAACAGCCTCTACCTCTCTGTTCACTCCTCTCTCACAGGGTGTCTTAGCAAGAGCGTAGATTCGAGTACTCGTGCA
>JAOWBR010171329.1:0-11369 GCA_028571145.1 Dionaea muscipula
CGATAAAGTTTCCATTTCTCACGAGCTCAAACGTGATCAATAGTACAAGATCAAACAACCCATTAGAAATTGTCTCTCTCTCAAACATTTCAATGAATGCCTTCTGGATAAGATCCGAACCGCTCATGCTTAAATCAACATTAATTTTAGATTCATGACAATCATTAGGAACTTTAACTAGCCTTGAAATAGCTGATTGGAAACCTGGGTTGAAAAACGTCTCTGGGCTAAGACGAATCTGTGGGGAGGAATCCAACTTCGAGGTGCGGAATGACAGACTTGAATTCACTGGACTGGAATCTACTGAGCTTGAATCTGAGGGACGAACAGTAGGTTGTGAAGGGATTAAAGTAGATTGAGTCGGTAGTTCATAAGCTGATGGCCTGGGCCGATAGGAGACCGTGCGGTGTCGATGAGGTGACGGCCGATGGCGGAACAATTATCGATGGGGCCTCTATACCCTTGTTGTTATGAACGACCCATGATGGAATATTAATAAAGTTAATTCTACAGCACCCATCATAGATCAATCTTCCATCAAGGGTTTCTATGGCACGATTAGCATCTTCATAATAAAAAAATTGTACCAAATCAGGAAGTTTCTTATGTCGAAAGATTCCCTCAATCGGTTCATACGGGAAAAATACCTTATGAACACCTCCATTGTGATTGGGCAAATCTCATTCACAATGCTGACGCTGAGAAGCCTATTATCCGATTCTTCAACCGACATAGTGTAGAATCAGGTATGTGGAAAGATGCTCTGATACCAAATTGATTCGTGCTTGGGATTGGTAGCGGGTGGTGACAGGAGTAGCTATGGTGGTGGAAGATATTAGACGAAGGGGAAGGAGAATTAGAAGAAGGGAATGAGGAACTAGAGGGAAATAGACAGTGTTTAGGAAAGATAGAAAAAAATTCTTTATTTCTACATGATCATCCGAAAGCTATTACATTCATTATTTATAATAATGCTTCCTAATTATATTAAGAAAGCTAATAGTAAATATAGCTAATTATCTTTTTAGAAATTATTCTTGTCAAATATTTTGTTGTCTGTTTTTGTATTCTTGCTCTTTCTTTTTTGATAAGTGAATCTGAACTGTTGTTGCACCCCTTTTTTCCTTAGTTAACTCGGTCCTTTCCTTTCTCTTGCTTCCCTTGTCATTCTTGTTTCTTCTCAACTTCTAGCTGATAAAACAGGGGAATATATCAGGCTATTCAATTGTGTTTATCAAATGAGGTTCTTCAAGAGGTCGCGAAGGAAGAAATTGCGGCAGCATTGTGGTTGAAGTTAGAGTCCCTTTATATGACGAAGAGTTTAACCGATAAGCTCCGTCTGAAGCAACAATTGTATATGCTACGTATGACCGAAAGTACATCGATTAAGTCTCATATTGATACCTTTAATACCATTATTATAGATTTGGAAAATCTTGAGGTTAAGATTGATGATGAGGATAAGGGTCTTTTGTTGTTGTGTTCTTTACCCCCATCCTTTAAGCATTTTCGGGAAATTGTGACTTATGGTAAGTAGAGCAT
Source organism: Dionaea muscipula (assembly GCA_028571145.1). Classification (NCBI taxonomy): domain Eukaryota; kingdom Viridiplantae; phylum Streptophyta; class Magnoliopsida; order Caryophyllales; family Droseraceae; genus Dionaea; species Dionaea muscipula. The sequence continues at coordinate 1,543 of JAOWBR010171329.1, forward strand.
CTCCTTAGAGGAGGTTAAAGATGATATACTCTCTAACAACATGCTGAATAATGAGCTCGCAACTTCCATTTCTGACTCTCATGCTGACAGTCTTGTTGCTAGAGGAAGACCAACTGATAGAAATGTTAAGAGTGGTAGATTTAAGTCCAGGTCCAAGTCTCGAGAAAAGAACAATATAAGCAATGTGATGTATGATTACTGTAAGAAGAAAGACCACGTGAAGAAAGACTGCTATAAGTTGAAGAACAAGTTGTAATATGAAGCACAGAAGGATCAGAACCAAGAAAAGCCTGCTGAGGTTAGTATTGCTCAAGAAGATAGAGTTGATGTTCTCTCTGTTGATCAGTGCCACACACATAGCAAGGATGAGTGAATTCTTGATATAAGTTGCTCCTACCACATGTGTCCTCACAAGAACTATTTTTCTACTTATGAGTATGTGGATGGTGGAGTAGTTCTCATGGATAACAATGCAGCTTGCAAAGCTATTGGGAAGGGTACAGTTTAGACTTCATATTAGGATGCATGATGGTGTGGTGAGAACATTATCATATATTAGACATGTTCCTGATTTGAAGAAGAATTTGATCTCCTTGGGCACACATGATATTAATGGTTTTAAATACTCAGCTGAAGGTGGAGTCTTGAAGATTACTAGAGGTGCCATTGTTGTTGTGAAGGGTAAGAGGTGTGGAAATCTATATGTTTTGCAAGGAACTACTGTGACTGGTTCTGCTGCAGTCACCTCTCCCTCTATGACAGATTCTGACCTCACAAAGTTGTGGCACATGCGTTTGAGACATATGAGTGAGAGGTATGTCTCTCCTAAGCAAGAGAGGATTGCTTTGTGGCCAGTGTGCCAGCAAGGTGGAGTTTTGTAAACATTGTGTGTTTGGGAAGTAGAAGAGAGTTAGCTTCAGTGGTGCAGTGCACAGAACCAAAGGCACTCTTGATTATATCCATTTAGGCCTTTGAGATCCCTCTCCAGTTCCTTCCAAAGGTAGAGCTAGATATATGCTCACCTTTATTGATGACTTCTCTAGGAAGGTTTGGGTCTATTTCCTTAAGCACATGAGTGAAGTGTTTGAGAACTTCAAGCAGTGGAAAGTGCTGATAGAAAAGCAGACAGAGAGGAAAGTGAAGAGGCTGAGGACAAATAATGGTTTGGAGTTTTGTAGTGGCGAGTTCAATGAATTTTGTAAGAGTAAGGGTATTCAGAGACACCTCACAGTTTCATACATTTCACAACAGAATGGGGTAGCAGAGCGGATGAATTGCACACTCCTTGAGAGAGCTAGATCTATGCTCCCCAATGTTGGGCTAGGCAAGGAATTTTGGGCAGAGGCCATATGCACAGCTTGTTATTCGGTGAACTGAACGCCAGTTACATCCATTGAGTTTAAGACTCCAAAGTAGGTATAGTGTGGTAAACCTTCTAATTATTCTCATTTGAAGATTTTTGGTTGTTTAGCTTATTGTCATGTGAATCAAGGGAAGTTGGAACCTCGAGCTAAAAAGCGCATCTTCTTAGGCTATCCAATTAGAGTGAAGGATTATAGGTTATGGTGCTTTGACCCTAAGTCACCTAAAATCATTATCAGTAGAGATGTGATTTTTGATGAGACGACCATGTTACAACCTAAGAAGGATTTGGCTGCTCCCCTAGTACAGGAGATTTTAGAGACACACCTGATGAGGTGGAGGTGGAGGTTACTCTTGGTTCTCCTGTTACTCCTCAGTAGAGATCTTCAGATTAGATATGTCCAGTTGATTTGGCTGCTTCAGATAAAGAAGAAGAAGAGCCTCCACATGTTGATTCCTACTCTATTGCTCAGAATAGACTGAGGAGAGAGATTAGTCCACCATAGAGATATGCAGATAATAATTTGGTTGCGTATGCATTGTCAATTGGTTTGGAGACAGATTGTATTTCAGAGCCCTCATCTTTTACATATGCCATTTCTAGAGAGGACTCTGCCTCATGGTTGGTTGCTATGTAAGGAGATGGAATTTGTACAGAAGAATCAGACTTGGAATCTTGTGAAGCCTCTTTGTAAGAAAGAAGATTGTTGGTTGCAGATAGGTGTTCAAGAAAAAGGGATGACATTCCCGGGATTGAAGAAGCTAGATATAAGGCCAGATTAGTTTGTAAGGGCTATAACCAGATTGAAGGTATTGATTACAATGATATCTTTTTTGTTGTTGTGAAGTATAGCTCTATTCGTGTTTTGCTTGGTCTTGTTGCCATGTATGATCTTGACTTGAAGCAGTTTGATCTCAAGACTGCATTTCTACATGGTGAGCTTGAAGAGAAGATTTCTATGCATCAGCCTGAGGGATTTGTGATTGAGAAAAAAGAAGATTATGTGTGTTTGTTGAAGAAGTCTCTTTATGGTTTGAAACAAGTCTCAAAGGCAATGGTATAAAGGATTTGATTCTTTTATGTTGGGCCATGCATATTTGAGAAGCAGGTATGATAGTGATGTGTATTTCAGAAAGTTTCCTGATGGGTCATTCATTTATTTACTTTTGTATATGAATGATATGTTGATTGCTGCAAAGGACATGTTTGAAATTGATGAGCTAAAAGCCATGTTGACTAATAAGTTTGAGATGAAGAATTTAGGAGTTGCTAAGAAGATTTTTGGCATGGAGATTCAGAGAGAAAGGAAAGTTGGAAAGCTTTTCCTTACTCAGAAGACTTTTGTTGAAAAAGTTCTTGAGAGATTTGGCATATCAGATGCTAAACCTGTTGGTACTCCATTGTCTTCTTACTTCAGACTTTCAACTGCCTTATGTCCTCAATCTGATGAGAACAAGAGCTATATGTCTCGTGTTTCTTATGCTAGCACGGTTGGTAGCATCATGTATGCTATGGTGTGTACCCGTCTTGATATTGCTTAAGCCGTTAATGTTGTGAGTAGATATATGGCGAATCCCGAAAAAACTTACTGGCAAGCAGTGAAGTGGATTCTTAGATACTTGCAGGGTACCTCATTTGTATGTTTGGAATTTGGGAAGAGTGATGATAGTATTGTTGGTTTTGTTGATTCTGATTATGCTGGTGATCTTAACCGTAGAAGGTCTTTGACAAACTATGTATTCATTTTGAATGGTTGTGCTATTAGTTGGAGATCTATTCTTCAAGCTACAGTTACTTTGTTTACCACAGAAGCAAAGTATATGACGATCACCGAGACTGTAAAGGAAGCTATTTGGTTGAAAGGCTTACTTAGAGAGATCAGCTCAGTTGAGAATGTTGGGACCGTCCATTGTGATAGTCAGAGTGTCATTCATCTGACTAAGGATCACATGTATCATGAGAGGTCATGAGAGAACAAAGTATATTGATGTCAGGTATCATTTTGTTCGTGATTTGGTTGAGAAGGACATTTCTGTTGAGAAGATTAGTACTGCAGATAATCCAGCTGATATGTTGACAAAGCCCGTGTCTAGTGTCAAGTTCAAGCATTGTTTGGACTTGATTGGTTTTTGACAAATTTGATTGCCCTAAGGGGCATTTTGGAGGAGGAAGAGTGTTTGTTTTGCTTCTATCTTGATGTGATGGTTGGAGGATTTCGAGCTAAGGTGGAGATTTGTTGAGATTTTAGTACAAAATCCCCTTTTGCAGACTTTGTTTTTGGGCTACAATTCTCACGGACGTTTCTCGTCTCGGTGTGATTCTTTTCTCTTGCTCTCTCTTGTTGTTCGGTTAATTTAGTTGCTCTGTGATTTATCTATCTCAATTGCTTTCTCCTCCTGTGTTGTTTGCTTGCTTTGTTGTTGGATTCGGGTTAAGGTTTGTGCCGTTAGCCCCATCTTGCTCCAACACTTCCCTCGATTTTGACAAAAGAAATCAGCTTCCCCTGTCAAATGTTTATTCTTTGTCCTGAACAATAAGATAACGGTTAAACAGTAATGCACGGGATTTAAGAAGCCCCTTAGTGGGATAAGTTTTTGTCCCTTGGACTTGTGACCAACATGTTGGAATCGGATGTGCTAATTTGTTCAGAATTGATTTAATGAGTCAAGCTGTTAAATTCATCTCACAATGCTGCATGTCCAACTTTGATATTCTAGGGTTTAGTGAACAGTTGGCAAATCAGGACTAAAATGGCTTTGAGCACTACCCCTCGTTGATTCATCAGGTGATTTCAAACATTTTTGTTGGAAACAAGCATGGATTCTAAAATCAAATCTGAACTTTTAGAGAGAGAGAGATGAAAATAAGATGGAATCCTCAGAAATATATACATAGAATTTTTTAAGAAATCTACTATTAAAGCATGAAGTCAGATGGGATCCCCAAGTGGCAAACTTGCTATAATTTCGCAAACTTGCATGTTTGTTTCATTTCTCTTGTACATACTTTCAATGCACTTCAATTTGTTAAGTGTACTTGTTTGTATCAATTGCTATTTAGTACTGATACTCAGTTTTTTGGTATGCCAAATATCTAGGTGCTAAAACATCAGTGATTATAGCAGCCTCTGCTCTGTTTGTGCTCTCAATTGCTGCAATATGGTCTGGAATTATACCTTCATATACTGAGGATACAGCAAGACTTGTAAATGTAAGTTTGGTTGCAAAGGATGCCTTATATCTCAGTCATGATAAAAATGATGGCTACATTGATACTGTACTTCTGCCACTATATGTCGTGCTGAGATATATTTATTCTCAAGTTAACTATGTAGCATAAAATTGATATCTTGAGGCATATGTTGATTGAGCTTTTTTTCCGAGGTAATTAATTTGTGCTCGGGCATCATTTTAAAGTTGCTTCTTCTTCTTCTACGTGACTTTTGTTTCTCAGGTGGTTCATGTTGTGGATACAAGGGGAAATTACAGTGGGAAACAAGAGCCTATCTCATATGTTTCACTGTTCTCCACAACTCCAGGAAAGTTAACAAGGGAAGTGGAGCAGATGAAACAAGGTTTTGTTTGCGGTAAATGTGAAACTCCTGATTTTGTTACATATTCTGTAAAATATGGTTGCTGGAGTAATGATGATTCTGGAAGTGGGTGGAGTGAATTGGATATTCCCACCTTGCAAATCATTGCTGATACAATTTTAGAGAATAGGATTACTGAAGTTTCAATGGATACAAAGGTTTCCAGAAGATGGGCCCTTGGAATCAATGCCGAAGAAATAGATGACTTCAAGTTAACAGGTAGGACAATTCCCGGAACCTTGGTTTCCTTAAACTTTTCGATGGTTGCTTTTCACGTAGCATTAGAGAATCACAGATCGACAAATTTTGAAGCAGACATAAAATAGCCGTGAGTCTTCTTCCTGTACAACACTGAAGCAAGAGAAAGAAGTAGTAGAGTAAATTAGGGTGCATTTATTCCTAATGTATTCTCTCTATGTATGTATGTATGTATGTTGTGGAGTCTAAATAGCCCAAAACTAATTGCCAACTGCCTCTCCCACGCTGTATGGTGCCGTTAGGTCAAGTAGTTAAGAGTTTTGTATCGTCAAGTTTCCATGACCTCTTTCATGTATGCACAGCCTCCCTTATCCCTACACTTAGCCTAGGAGTGCTTGCACGCCGGTAGTCTCTCCGTGTATTTGTTATAAATTTTGGTTTGATATAAACACTGAACCAATAACACCAAAACCAAGGTGGTTTTGCTCTGCTGGTCTTTTTCTGTTTTCTTTCATGGGAAGTTAACTATGGGAATTGGGACCTTTTGTTTTGATGATTCAATCTAATTTCTCCCTCTCTCTCTCTCTCTCACACAGGAGATTCAAAGGAGCTGATTCCACTGGGTGAAAAGAGCAGTGCAGATGGTTGGCACATCATTCAGTTTTCAGGAGGCAAGAATGCACCATCAATGTTTAATCTGACTCTTCACTGGGGGGTTAGAAATTGTACTGATAAACTGGATAGACAAAGGGAGAGCAAACATCTCCTGAAACTAAGAACTGATGTGGACCGGGTGACCCCAAAAGTAGAGAGGATTTTGAAGCAGCTCCCTCCGTGGTGTGCCCTCTTTGGAAAGTCTACTTCTCCCTTCACCCTTTCTTTCTTAGCCGGCCTAAGCCTCCCCGTTGAACTTTGATCCTTGAAAGCATACTTATTGTTTGTAAGATTCAGTTCGTTCCACTCGTTCGTTCTGATATTGTTTGGAGGACGCCACGCCGTGTAATAGGTGATCTGACTAGAAAAGAAAATGAATGTGCCCCACTATATGTTTTTTTGGCTTGTTTTTTATGGTCTTTCTTTCGTTGTAACTGAAACCAAATAAGTTTGCGTTATCTGATGTAGAGAGTTCCTCAAATGCAGGATCACCATATTTTCTCTTCCACTTCTTTAACTAGAATGAGTGAAGTGAATTGATAGGGGGCCGGTGGCATTGGTGGGCAAGTGCTGTCTAACAACTATCTGTGAGCAGCGAGCCAGTCTCTTTGCTTTAGCATGTGCATGTCTGCCAGTGCCTCATGCCTCTCTGTGCATCCATTTGACTGCTCTTAAAGACCTTTCGGTCCTGCAAGTAGAGGGGAATCCTCATGCAAGATCTTCTTCTAAAGAGGGGAATCCTCATGCTTGGGGAATCTGTCTCAACGAATGTATCCTGCAAGTAGAAGTGATTGATCCATCTTACCCATAACGAGTCCTTCTGCTAGAGATTCCACAAGCATGAAGATGAGTGCTTTGTTCCATTTGTGGAGATCTCTTAAGCCAAGACCTTCATTCTTCGGTATGCATGGATAATATGCTGGAGGACAATCTCGGGGATGAGAAAGATTAAAAGCCAAATACCTTCCACCTCTTAAAGCGTGGGCTTGATAAGCTCAGCTCTCCTAGCATACGATAAGGTCTTGGTTGACCAGGGTTATCTTTGTTGTTTGTAGCTTGGCTCCTGGGCTGATAAGTCGTCGTTGTCCATCTTCCTACCCCAGAATTAGCGGAAAAATCATCAATTGATAAAAGCAACATGGATAAGTGAACTGGAAACCGTAAAACTAATTAGCAGTATGAGTAATTTCAGATTTTACTTGACAGTGACAACATATTCGAGTAGTGCTCTGCTCGATAGAACAGTACACAAAGCTACAAAAGAACTCCCCACAAGCAGTCGCTGGCAAAATTTGCAGTTGCCGCTGATATGAGGATAGGATTATAATCTAGTACTCTATTCTTCATGAGATGCTACTTCTTGTGAGATGCTCCTTTGGATTTATGCTGCCTCAATCAGTTACTTGATCCAGCTTTCTCATCAGCATCATCCCTACGACCACTGCAACAGTAGTAGTGTGGCAACTTCACCCGACCACAACTCCTGAAAGAAGAATAAGAATGTCAAACATGATTTCAAAGTGGAGTTGTGCACTAGAGAAGTCCATGAGGAAACACTGAACAAGTTCAATACAAGTGCCTAGAGAGTGTATAAAGTCGGCATCTTCATTGATATAGGGAAAATATCTCCTGGGGACACGTGGACAAAGGGTCCGAGATTGGACCGTCTGGTCTGACCCGACTACACTTGAGCCCCATGGTCAACCCCATTCAAACCCGACCAAACCCATTCTGAAAGATTCCCGACCTCGCCAGGAGCGCGTAGGCGCTGACTGTCCGTCAATCGAAGCTCAAACGAGTTCAAACAGACCTTTCAAAGATCAAGTGATAAAACCGTAAATATCCCAACTTTCCCCTCTATAAATACCTCTCTCTCTCTCTCTCTCTCTCATTTCCAATCTTCCTCTCCTCTCTCCACCTGGGCTGAGCAGAACCACCTGGACCGCCTGCCCGACGACCCTGCCCGGTACTGCCTATCTGACGACCCTGCTCAGCCGACCTGCTCGACCACCATTTGCTCGGCCGACCTGCCCGGCCATCTCCCTGTCCGGCCAGTCTACCCGACTACCTCTCTGTTAGGCCATTTTTCGACCCGTCGTCGCTTAGGCGGGGCCTCGCTCCGCTCGGCTTTGCCTTCACTCGGTCGGGACCCCATTCGGCAGTACTCGTCTGCTTGCTCATTCTAATTTTCCTTGTCCAACCACCTAACTCATTTCTATCCCTTTCCTGCATTTTTCGATTCTCCTCGCACGCAGGAGCTACCATCATTTTAGACATGTATTAACTTAGGCATCAAAGCATTCTTCCCGAAGTCACATCTCGTAGTACCTTCTGACCTGTTTCCTCTTTCCTCTCAGGTTCTTTCTCGAACGGATCGGAATCACTTCCGGATCATCTTTCACTTCTCCCCGAGCCGACTGGGTCTCCTCGGTCGGCCTAAGCCACCTTCTTCCCTATTGACTTGGGACTTTGATGATTGCCTCAGGAAGGTTTTAGGTGCAAATCGCCTCTTAGGTTTTCCTGGTGTATCAATTCAAAAGCAGGATTATTAGATTTTCTAAAGTAAGGAAAATTTCCTTTCATCAGTTTGATTTCCATTATCTTTAAATTCTTTTCTTGTTTTTGACAAACAAAATCAGTCTTTAAATGAAAGAGAATTATTCCAGATTTGTACGCGCCATCCTTGTGTTCTGTCGTTTCTGCATCTCCCACTTCTCCTCACACGCAGGAATTTCCGGTCATCTTCTTCACTTGCTGACTTAGGAATCGGAACGGTCTTCCTGGACTCACACCCTGGAGTATTCTCTGATCTGTTTGTTCATCCCTCTCAGGTCCGGTCCACAGGTTTTCTCTCTTTGGAGCGGATTCGAATCACGTCCTCATCACCATTCACTCATCCCCCGATCCAACCGGGTCCTCTCCGCCAGCCGTAGCCACCTCATCACGATCGGATCGGGACTTTGATGATCGTCTCTGGAGGATCTTAGGTGCTGATCACCTGCGAGATTTTTCCATGAGCATCAAGTTTCATTTACATTATCTTTAAATTATTTTCTTGTTTTTGACAAACGAAATCATCCTTTAAATGAAAGAGAATTATTCCAGATTTGTACGCGCCATCCTTATGTTTTCTCATAAATAATTTTGTGCGTTTTTCTGGAAAACCCGATTGTGTTTTCTTAGTGAAGAGCACCCGAATCTTGCTGATTTGAAAGGCGCCCGTTTTGCTTCATTAGCTGATTCAAGTTTTCATTTTTGGATTTTTTGAATCATTTACAGAGATGATGGATGTCAGGTTTAATTAATCTTGCTTTGATCGTGTTGTATTGCATGCTTTTTTCATTCTTATTTTCTTGTGATCGATCTCTTGAGTTTGTAGGTGGACCCGTGTGTGAGTTCATCGAGATGTATGTAAGTTTGTGTGTAACTTATCGAGTGTAGGGAGACTTAGATGTAAGTCAACTGAGTGTAGATGGACTATAGTGTGAGTTCACCGAATGTTTGTCTTTATAACCAAACGAATGTAATAATAAGAAAGTTCAAAAGCTCATAATATAGAAGGGTGGGAGGGAGGATTTGATGTATGCTATGATAGGAGCAATATTCAATTAAATAATAATCGAATGATTAAATCCCTGATCCTTAATACCCATTTGATTTAAGAAGGAGAAGAAAAAGAATAGATTGAAGCGGAAGCATAGCTGAATCCATCGCTGGAAGTATGACTGTAGCGGATTCGATCTTGTGAGTTAGCGTGTATGAGTTTTACAAGAGAAACTGTCGTTTCTCTTCTTCTTCTCTCTCTGGTGATGGGGAGGCCTAAAGAGAAAATTTTAGAATGAATCTGATGACACACGTAACCCAAGGACCATAACCATATTTATATAGTAATTAATTAAATATAATTAATTAATATATAATAATATGTAACTACCAATCCGAACCCTCATCAAAATGGTAATTACCATAATTGTTTCTACACATTATTTCCATAATAATTAATACCCCATTAAATCCAAA
>JAOWBR010171351.1:0-11368 GCA_028571145.1 Dionaea muscipula
ATCCAAATCAAACCGAACCGGAACCAAACCGGAGTCAAACCAACCAACTCAAGATAAACCCGGGACGGGTTATCACAGTTTCCAAGAGCTGTGCGATGTGTTTGAGATCAAGCACCAGTTTACTTCTGTAGCCTACCCACAATCTAATGGGCAAGTAGAAGTAACCAACCGGGCTATACTATAAGGCCTAAAGGCATGAGTGGGACGAGCTAAAGCGGTGCGGGTGTATGAGCTTTCCACCATTCTCTGATCCTATCGTACCACCCCACGAACAGCTACGGGGAGAACGTCATTCAGTTTAACCTATGGGGCTGAAGCAGTCATTCCTGTGGAAGTAGGGATACACTCATATTGAGTCAGTCATTTTGACAAGGACTCTAACGAAACAGGCTTAAAGGAAATTCTTGACAACTTGGAATAACACAGAAAGGAAGCAACACTCTACATGGTAGCCTACCAGCAACGAGTTGCCCGCTACTACAATACCCGGGTTAAAAGCCGACATTTTCAAGTTGGCAATCTCGTACTCCGAGATGCTAAATTCGAGGGGGCGGGGAGGCTACCGGAAAGCTATCTCACAACTGGGAAGGACCATATCAGATCTAAGAAGAAGTACGCCCCGAAACCTACATACTGCAGGCCTTGGATGGACGCGACATCGCTAGAACATGAAACATCAAGCATCTACGACAATACTGATGTAGCCGTGAAATGACTATATTATCTTACCTTTCACGTATGCTTAGTCCTCTGATTTCACCCTTTACTACGTGATCTATGCCTCTTTTCCATCCTTTTCAGGTTTTACATAATTTAGGGAGAAGAAGGCTGATTTACGCCATTCCGTAGAGCAAAGAGTTAAAAAAACAGAACAATTTGGATCATGGTGCCACCTGTATTGGTAAATTTTTGGCTTAGCCATAAATGACTCATGACCGTCTAGGCCTAAGTTTGACCAAGTCGAAACTTTGACCAAACTTCAACAAAGAATATTTGGGCAACGGACTGGTCGACTATCAGTTGTAACCAACTCAACCACCCAGGATTGATTCGGTCAAAGATATAACAGACTTTGGTCCACTAGCTGACCGACACGGAAATCCTATATAAACCCTTATTTTTTGACCCAGCCCATTCATACACACTCTGAAGATCATTCGCTCCAACTGCCCAAAAACAAATACTCTTGAGCCTCATTTCTTCAAGAAGCATCGACTTCCAGTTTCCCTCGTTCAACTCACTGTCGATCGTCCGACCTTTTCATCGTTAATTCTCGGTGTCAATACTTCAACCCGTTCGAAAATTCAAGAACCGTCCATGATTCCTCTGGAGAATCGTGTGATTACATCATCTCAAAGACCTTCGGTTCTTCCTTCTTTCCTTTATTATCCGTTCTACTTGAATACACTGTTTTCTATTATTCTAACTCTTGATTGTCTAGCTCAAGTTGTCAGGACCTTCCCTATATCGTCATTCACACAAGATTTGACGCGAACAATTTGGCGCCCACCGTGGGGTACTGACACACTCGGCGCACGATAAATCAAGATTTCAAAGAGAAGAAAAGATGGAAGGCCAAACTACCAATGACTCAGCGACCGACTTCGCCACACAACTGGCTCTCTTGACTATGCAAGTACAAAAGAGTGCCCAACGCCTCAAAACTCTGCAAAGAGAAAACAATGCCATTCGGCAAGAGAACCAGACGCTTAAAACGTAACTGGAAACCCTGTCCGCATCCTTCCAAACACCAGATCGAACAGCGCCACCACGAAACGGGTCCTCCTCCATCCCAATACTGCCGTTTGATACGCCGTCCTTGCCAACTGCGACCACCAATGGGGTTTCAGGGCCCACGATTCCTCCTCTCTCGCATCTATTGTAGCCCTCTCCTTCGCTAGGAAGGGAGCATACTCCACTCGACACATCTACTGATCATCATGATATTCTTGCAGGAGTCCGAACAAGCGATCCGTCTCTAACCCAACGACTGGAGCAGATGGAGGCAATGATCCACAGGATACCGGGGCTCTCTGCGTTTATCAAGAAGACCCTCCCCAATAGATTCACGGATTCGCCGTTCGAAGAGATCATCGCATCGGTTGAAATGTCTAGGAAGTTCAACTTCCCTAGCACTAAACTCTACGATGGAATGACAGATCCTGAAGACCACATAGCCCAGTACAGACAAAGATTGCTGCTGGTTACGGTTCCGAATGGAATTAGGGAGGCCTACATGTGTAAGGGGTTCGGCATCAGCCTCGTAGGCCCGACCATACAGTGGTATACGAATCTTCCTAACCAATCTATCTCCTCTTTCGCACAACTAACCGATATATTTGTCGAGCACTTTGCAAGCAGTAGGAAAATCGCGAAGATCTCGGACGACCTTTATCGGATACAACAAAGAAGAGGCGAGCCCTTGAGAGGCTTCGTCGGATGTTTCAACCGAGAGAAGGTTTCGATCCCCCATTGTCATATTGAAACAGCCATTACAGCCTTTCGAAAAGGACTCCTACCTGGGTCGGATCTTTATAAGGAGTTAACCAAATATCCGTGCAAAACAATGGAGGACGTACTCTCCAAGGCGTGGGCCCAGATTAAGTGGGAAGAAGATGAAGTAAATCGACCCATCCACCGGCCAATCAGGAGTGACGGTAAAGACAACCTAGGATCGGATCGCTCCAACGAAAAGAGCTCAAGACGGAGACCTTCCGACTTCACCGAACGGCGACAAAGCGGCGGGTCATTCCACGTCTAGCACAAGAAGTCCAGAGGCGAGCATCAGGCGTACGACTGAACGAAAAGAGCCGAACGACCGAACATTCCTCTGTACAGTCTGAGTATTGAACCTCTGGAGATAGTCGCGATCATGAAGATGATGGGGAACGCGGTCAGATGGCCAGAAAGAAAGCGCAACACGGGCGGAAAGAAAGATACAAACAAGTGGTGTGAATTTCATGAAGACCACGACCACACCACCGCAGATTGCATTGCATTAAGGTTCAAAGTCGCAGCCCTCTTGAAAAACGGACACCTGACTGAGTTCCTGTCTGACAAGGCTAAAGAAAACAGAGCGAGGAAGAAGAATCAAAAGACCAGCAACGCCTCACTAGAGCCGCCACGGAGTGAGAAGGTAATTAATTGCATTTCGGGTGGATCGGATGTCAGCGGGATTACGTATTCCGCTGCCAAAAGACATGTAAGGGAGGCCACCTCTCCCTTCCATGCAACCACATCTCGTCCGATCCCCACTTCCGGCCTAGCCATCACCTTCGTAGACAACGAGTCGAACGACCTGCACCACCCATATCATGATGCATTAGTTATTGCACTAAACATTGCTAACTGCTTGGTCAAAAGGGTCCTCATTGACAATGGCAGTTCATCTAATGTTCTTTTTCTCTCCACTTTGCAAGAAATGAGGATCGACGAACAATCGATCGCCCGACGCCCCACTGCTCTCATAGGGTTCAGTGGAGAACATAAACACACCTTAGGAGACGTCGTTTTGCCCATCTACGCGGAAGGGGTAAACAAGAGCACCAAGCTATCAGTAATCGACTGCCCATCATCCTACAATGCGATTTTGGGAAGACCTTGGATCCATGATATGAAGGCCGTCCCATCAACCTACCACCAGACCATTAAATTCCCAACTAAGTGGGGGGTATGGGAAATTAGTGGCATTCAGAGGGTTTCTCGGGCGTGCTACCAAAGCACACTCCGAGCGGCGCCCAAGCCCTTATAGCAATTACAGACATCGGGTCCTCCAAACCCGGTCGAGCAACCATTGATGGAGGAACTCGATGAGGTTTCGATCGATCCTGAGCAACCGAGCCGTAAGACTCAGGTAGGGTCCCAACTGGACCCCTCGATCCGTGCGAAACTTGTTGACTTCCTTATTTCTCACAAAGATTGTTTTGCATGGTCACACGCGGATATGACCGGGGTTAGTCCGGAGATCTGCATGCACGAACTTAACGTCGATCTAAGTTTTCCTCCTATTAAGCAGAAAAGAAGAAAGTTTGTTGTCGAACGAAACAAAATCATCAATGAGGAAATCCAGAAGTTGCTTGACATCGGATCTGTACGAGAGGTTCACTACCCCGACTGGCTTGCCAACGTCGTGGTTGTCAAAAAGAAGAACGGGAAGTGGCGAGTCTGCATCGACTTCACCGATGTTAATAAGGCCTGTCCGAAGGACCCTTTCCCGCTCCCGCACATTGATTCAATGGTCGATGCCACGGCAGGACACGAGTTGCTCAGCTTCATGGATGCTTTCTCTGGGTACAATCAGATCCTCATGCATCCGACCGACCAAGAAAAGACCGCCTTTATCACCGAGCGAGGGATCTTCTGCTACAAAGTTATGTCGTTCGGACTAAAGAACACCGGAGCAACGTACCAGAGGCTCGTCAATAAGATGTTCGCGGATCAGATCGGCAAGACCATGGAAGTCTACATAGATGATATGCTCGTCAAATCAGTCTCAGCGAACCAATATTTGAGTCACCTCGAGCAGACGTTCCAGGTCTTGAGAAAGTATAACATGAAGCTAAACCCAGCGAAGTGCTCATTCGGGGTCTCCTCCGGAAAATTCCTTGGATACCTTGTCACCAGGCGAGGGGTGGAAGTCAATCCAGAGCAAATCAGAGCTATCTAGAATATCGCCTCCCCGACAAACATGAAAGAGGTTCAAAAACTCACCGGACGACTGGCAGCATTGAGTAGGTTCATCTCAAGGTCATCTGACAAGTGCAAACATTTTTTCACAACCTTGAGAAAGAATCAAGACTTTCGGTGGACCGACGAATGCGAAGCTGCTCTTCAACAATTAAAGGATTACCTGGCCAACCCACCTCTCCTGTCGAAGCCGATCGACCATGAAAAGCTCTTTGTCTACTTGGCCGTATCCGAGGTAGTAGTCAGTTCAGTACTGGTTCGCGAAGTAGATGGCAGACAGTATCTAGTATACTACGTCGGTAAGACTTTACGCAACGCGGAAACCTGGTACACGCACATGGAAAATATTGTTCTAGCATTGATGGTGTCCGCTCGGAAGCTTAGACCCTACTTTCAAGGACACCCCATAACCGTGGTGTCAAGTTTCCCTCTCCGAAGCATCCTCCACAAGCCGGAAGTTATCGAACGTCTGGAGAAATGGGCGATCGAACTGACCGAGTACGATATCACTTTTGAATCTAGAACTGCGGTCAAGTCCCAGACACTTACTGATTTCATCAGTGAATTTTCGATCGAAGTCCAAGGTAGGGCCGAGGCTGAGGTCTGTGAAATAAGTCAAGGGGGCGACCTCGAGTGGAAACTTTCGGTTGATGGCGCTAGCAATGTCAAGGGGAGCGGCCTTGGAATTGTACTCACCTCTCCGAGCGGAGACGAAATCCAACAGGCCATCCACTATGGATTCCGGACAATAAACAATGAAGCAGAATACGAAGCCTTAATTGTCGGCCTGCATTTTGCACTAAGCCTCAGAGCCAACCGTATTCAAGTCAGCTCGGACTCCCAGTTGATAGTTAACCAGGTGAATGGCTCCTACCGAGCAAAGGATCCGAAGATGATAACCTACCTGGGTCTGGTAAAAGATCTGCGGGCGAAATTCAAAGATTTTTCGATAAACCGGATACCTAGGGATGAGAACAGTCACGCAGACGCATTGGCCAACCTAGGAGCATCAGTACAGTCAAAAGGAGACCTCGCAATCCCGGTCAATTATTTGCAGTGGCCTGTAACTCATTCAACCTCAGAACCGGTCGTAAAAATCTCGTCCGACATAGAGGACTAGACAACACCTCTGTTTTCCTATCTGTCCGAAGGGCGGCTCCCTCTCGATAAAAGTGAAGCAAGGAAAGTCAGAACGAAGGCCGCAAGATTCACCATTTTTGAAGATCATCTTTACAAAAAGTCGTTCGGAGGACCATTGTTGAGATGTGTCCGACCAACTGAAGCAGTTCGAATCCTAACAGACCTCCATGATGGAGAGTGCGGAAATCATTCGGGCGGACGAAGCCTCAGCAGCCGAGCACTAACCTATGGGTACTACTGGCCCACAATGAGAAGAGATGCGGCTGAGTTCGTACACAGATGCGACAAATGTCAGCGTTTTGCTCAGGTATCGCACTTACCACCCGAATGTTTGAGTTCGATTTCCTCACCTTGGCCTTTTATGAAGTGGGGAATGGACATAGTCGGGAAATTGCCGACCGCCCCGGGACAGAAGGTCTACATGCTAGCACTAACGGACTACTTCTCCAAATGGGTCAAGGTCGAAGCATTCGCGTGAATTCGAGACAAAGAAGTGCAGAGTTTTCTTTGGAAAAACATCATCTGCCGGTTCGGAATTCCGAGGGAGATCATCACGGACAACGGGTCGCAGTTCATAAGCTTTGACTTCCAAAACTTTTGCAAAGAATGGGGAATTAAGCTGAGTTTTTCAACTCCAAGGTACCCCCAGGCGAATGAGCAAGCCGAGTCCACCAATAAAACAATCATCTCAACGCTCAAAAAAAGACTCGACAAAGCTAAAGGCAAGTGGGCGGACGAACTACCTGGAGTATTGTGGTCCTACCGAACCACCGCACGAAATTCCACTAGCTTAACACCATTCTCACTCGTTTACAGGGCAGAGGTCGTGATTCCCACAGAGATTCAAATACCCTCGTTAAGAAGTGGTGTTATGGACGAACCCAACAATAACAGACAACTCACCCAGAGCCTAGACACAATTGACGAACTAAGGGAGTTAGCCACCGAACGAACAACAATCTATCAACAGAGACTCGCGCGACACTACAATAAGGGCGTACGAATAAGAATCCTCCAACCCAGAGATTGGGTTCTTCGACGTGTATTCCAGAACACAAAGGAAGAGGGCACCGGCAAGCTAGGTCCCACATGGGAAGGACCATACCTGGTGACAGAAGTCATTGGACGTGGCGCATACAAGTTACAAGCCCAGGACGCCCAATCAACAACAGTTAGAACGCTACGCATTTAATAAGGTACTACTTCTGAAAACGTGTAAAATAAAAACAAGAGCGGTTCCAGAGCTAATGAAAGTAAAGTTATTACATCAAGAAGTTTGAGAAAGTAGCATCAAATGTTTTCTCCTCATAAACGACTTCAAATGTTTCCCAAATCATCAAACTCACCTTCGGTGTCCTTGCTGCGATCGGTTGGCTCCTCGGGCAAACCATCAGTTTGACTATCAGCTCGATCTTCCTCAGGGGAAAGCTATTCCAACCTTTCCCAATCATCGATCTCCTCCTCTACATTTCAAGTATCCAATTTCCCTTCTTTAAATTCCTTCATCAATTGGGCCTTGACCTTCACCATGGCCTTCACGGCAACATCCTCCAGCTGAGAGTAAAGATCATCTCCCCTTTTCCGCTCGGCCTCAAGATCTTCCCTCAGACGATCTATCTCTTTTCCCAGCTTTTTCTCATTTTTTTCCTTCTCCGAGTATGAACGACGCAACTCCTTTAGATCAGTCTGCAAAGTACTGTTGGAGGTAGTCAGGGACGAAATCTTTTGCCCGGCTTCCTCATACGATTCCTTAAGAAAAATCACCGACTGTAAGACCTGTCCAAAGCAAATTGAACGGTATTAGCCCCGTTCGAGACAAAGGGATCCTAATCAAAAGAGATCTCGATTGTCTTACCCGTAGAGACTACTGTACGCTAAAATCGGCAACCTCGGTCATACCCATTTCTTCGTACCCCTGAGCATCCTTCGGAAACACAATACCTCCAAACGAGTTCGAAAGACCGCCAGGATTCGCCAGTATAGAAACATCCTCGGGAACCTGTAAAGTAACACCTCCACCTGCCTCAATCGTCAGATCCTCCACTTCCTCATCCCTCTTTCTTTTTGCCCGAGTCGCCTCCACACCGGATGCTTTTTTCCCTTTATCCTTCTTCGACGTCCTCTGCCTAAATTTCGCGCCAACATCTTTCAAATCAGGAATAACAAACCTCCCCTTCGGCATCTCATCCGCAAATGTCCTCTCCTCGTCTGACAGAGGAGGGAACAGCGTCAAGTTGTAACCTAAGACTTCAAATGACCTTAGGGTAAATAAGTATGAGCTGTAAAGGTGTGGTAAAGGATACCACGTACCTGAAGATGATCCGACCGAATCCCAAGAACCGTACGACCTAAGATTCTCTTCAGATAACAAGACACTGCAGTCTCGCTCTTCAACTCCTAAATTCTCGATCGCTTTAACGAGCTCGATCGATTGATCGTAGCCCCCGTGCGGAATTCCCTTTAGATCTTCACCTACAAAACAGACATACAGATAAGTCTCAGTAAAATCAATCATGTTACCCTTTATCAAAAATAATAATTACTTATAATCCTCAATTCATACGGAATGCTCCCACGATCAATATCACCATAAATATCTCATCGCATGAAAAAATAATCCCTTTTTCAATCTTTATCGGTCGTGGTGAGACCATAAATCAAGAGGTCTCTCCCCTTGCGGCGATAAAAAGCATACCGACCCTTTTCGGAGTCTTGCTCTTTGATAAAGTAGGAGCACCGAACGACATCTACGTCGATCCCTAGTTTGTAAATCTCCTCTAAAACACATAAACCCAGTAGCAGACGCCACCCGTTCGACATTAATTGGCTTGGCGCGATTTTAAAATAATCTAAACAATCTCTAATCAAACGAGGGATTGGAAAACGCAAACCCAGCCATAAGGGGATCTCATAAAAAGCCGTCCAGCCTAGCGAATTCTAATCTACCCGCTCCAACGAACGAGGAACCCCCAGTTCGATCGAATCCGGGATGCTCTACTGCCTCCTGACTCTTAACAACCCCGCTTCATAAAAAACAGAGGCAGCTCGGGAAAGAAGAATATCCTGGGGCGTCGTTCGGATGGAAATTTCGTGCGATGAAGTCAATAATTTAGGGGTCACTTTCCCTACTGGAACATCGTTGTCACTCCCGCTTGTGGAAGTTTCCTGACTGTCCGGAGTCGCAATTCGAGTCAGTCCGTCGAATGCTATAACTTCATCCCCAATCTCCTCCAAGTCAATAGTAGTGACTTTAAGTCTCTTTCTCCCTTTCCCCATACCTTTTTTAACAAAGAATGCAAAAAAGCTGAAAATAAAGGTGCGAACGGAACAGAAAGGGAATAACAAGCAAAAGTATATGTGTTACCTATTCAAAACAGAAAACACCACAACAAGGGATTAAACAAAAAAGAAGGGGGGGGAAGTCACTACAAAAGATCACCATATCAGGACAGTTTTCCAGAAAACATCCTATCTATTCAGAAGATTCGGCTTCAGAATCAATCAGAGAGATCGTCTCAATAGGACCCTCAATGAGGAAGTTCATCCATTTGCAATCCCTCTCCTAGAAATATCGAATCCTCTCCTTTGGGAACCAAGGTCGAACAACAGTCTTCTTCTTCCTAGCCTTCGCAGTTCTCACAGCACCGCCATTAGAGGACCCTGCTTCAACCTTACTTCCCGCAACAACTTTTTCAGGTCTCGCTTCAGCGAAGAGCCCACAAGTGACAATTACCTTTTGAGTATCCCATGTGGATTTGCTTCCCAGAACTCGACCCATTCTACTCATTCAGGAATAAAACAGGGAAAGATACAAAGATATTCTCGGAAAAAACAAAGAGTAGATGGGAAAACACAAAGAAAGAAAAATAAATTACAAGATTTCCTGGGAAAGAAGAAGAAAACGATCATCACTCACCTGATCACAACAAAAAACCTTCTCGGGAAAACTTCGATGGCTTCTTTCCTCTTTCTCTCTCTAAGCCTCCTGCTTCTCTCTAAAACAGAAGAACTTCTTTTTTGAAATGGAGAAGATGAAGAGGTTAGAAACCCTACATAAAAACTCCCTCGCGACAATCGAGGAATCCTCAATTACATCCTGAACACGTGGAATTACCCCGATTGGCTGCACACCAGAGGAAACGATGCAGCAGGTCGCATCTCATCAAGTCACATCACGTCCCATCAAAACCCTATAAAAATAGGCACAGAAACCCTAAAAAAGGAGCAACTTCTTCCTGGCACACAATCCGAACGAAGCAGCCGAATGGGACTATCATAAAAGCCGAGGGCCTACCTCGCATCTCTTTTTCGAACGATTCGATTCGTTCGAACCACAAGGGCCTACCTTGTGGAAAGCTGAGGGCTTACCTCGCATCTCTTTTTCCAAACGATTCAA
Organism: Dionaea muscipula; assembly: GCA_028571145.1. NCBI lineage: Eukaryota > Viridiplantae > Streptophyta > Magnoliopsida > Caryophyllales > Droseraceae > Dionaea > Dionaea muscipula. Next base: position 10,223 of record JAOWBR010171351.1, read on the forward strand.
TTCGTTCGGACCACATGGGCCTAACTTGTGGAAATCCGAGAGCCTACCTCGCATCTCTTTTCTGAATGATTCGATTCGTTCGGACCATAAGGGCCTACCTTGCGGAAAGCCGAGGGCCTACCTCGCATCTCTTTTCCGAACGATTCGATTCGTTCGGACCACAAGGGCCTACCTTGTGGAAAGCCGAGGGCCTACCTCGCCTCTCTTTTCCGAACGATTCGATTCGTTCGGACCACAAGGGCCTACCTTGTGGAAAGCCGAGGGCCTACCTCGCTGAAGGGAGCCCCGGGCGAACGGGACCCTGGCGGAAGCGTGCGGATCTAGTCCGGTGCGTACGTTAGATAACAAAATTTTTTTCCGATGACCAATCTTGCAATAATATAATTAAATACACCCAAACACATAATAGGGTCGGCCACGATCGTGCTAAAATAGGCCGGCCGCAACGAGCAGCTAACTGCTCGAATCTGGACGTCGACACGGCCGTGTCGAGTCGACACGCCCGTGTCCAGCAAACCCCGACACGCCCGTGTCGAGCAGACACGGCCGTGTCGGGCTCCTGCTGCGCATACTGATGCAGATCGTCGAACAATTTATATGCATACTTGAATCACTCAAAGCAGGGACCAAAACAAACGCATAAAACATCGACCAAGACATAAAGCATACATCGCAGCAATCAAATCTCATGCATAAATCAATCACATAAATTACCACCACAATTCTAAGTGGTTACAGCCCAAACCTAATTTGCGCGAATCATGCATAAAAAGGGATGCAATAAATATAAAAGAACACTCACAATTGAGATAAAAATCTCGGTATCCTTTTCTTGATTTATCGCCACCGGCGATGAGGAGAGGATCGCCGACACACTGCCGCTGCCTGCGCGCGCCGCTGTTGCTGCTGCCTACGCCCGAGGGAAGGAGGACGCGCCCGCGCTGCCGCTGCCTGTGTGTGCCGTTGCTGCTGCCGTCTCGAGCGGTGGTGCCGCGCGCTGCTCCTGCCGTGTGCAGCTGCTGCTGCGGCGTGGGGTGCTGCTGGCCGCCGGCTGATGCTGCTCCTGCTGCTGTTAGCCGACGTCGGTGAGGAGAGGAAGAGGATGAGAGGCATCCGACCAAGGAGGGAGAGAGAGGGGACTAGGGT
>JAOWBR010171362.1:0-11368 GCA_028571145.1 Dionaea muscipula
TGATGAATGAGAGAGATGATGAAGATCAATGGTGGAGATGATGTTGTAAATTATTGTTGCAATTTTTTTTTATTGTAAATTGATTGTTGTCGGTAGTGGATGGAGGCTGAGATCACAATGTACTTTTCATCTGAGATTGAATCAAGGCAGAGTCCACTTTAGTCTAAAAGAGTCCACTATCCTATTGAAAAGATAAAGTTCTTAATGGAAGGAGGGGACTACGAGGTTTAAAAATATCTCCTTATAAATATTTCAGAATATTTTTGGCTTTTATATTTATTTACTATTATATAGATAAACTATTATATATTATATATAGATTATATAGATGGCATATCTCCAGTTTTTACGTTGGATTTTTTTATTTTATATTTTTCCTGATAGATATCTACTCATCGGAGTTGTGGTGATTTATTATTGATCTGGTTGAATCCAATGCTCTTGTTCATAGGGGGAACACACTGAGAACAGAATGTGCTTTTTTTTTTTTTTGTCTTTTGAAATTGGAACACACCGGACTCTGAATTAAGACGACTCAAGAGTTTCTGAAATATTTTCTTTATCGTCAATCCATTCCTCCCTTTTATGCATACATCCAATTTAAAATCAAATAGATTACAAAATCCAATATATATCCAAAAATAACAGAAACTGAATTAAAGGACAAGAAGAATCAAGTAAATATTCTACTCAACAAAATAATAGAACAACAACACATCAGCAAATATTCAAATGCATTCAAATGACAAATATCTATATCCAAACAAAGGATCAATTTGCTAATGACAGATTGGTGTTGTATGAGAAATGGAGAACTTTCAGCCGAAATCGAGAGGCGACATGATTCTCTCAAATTGTTTTTATTTTATTTTTTTTAAAATCAGAATATGGCATACTAGTGTGAGCAAGTGGTATTCAAGCAATTGAAACAGAACGCATATAGCAGTAGCTACTCCAAGGGCACTGACTGATATTATCTTCTTCCACCATGTTGTCGGATAGATTTTAGGTTTCACTAGATGAGAAGACAACGGTGAAATCTCTGTTGCCACCTTAGCCACAATTGGAGGAGCAAGAGCCGGATGACGCATGGTGACTGTGCAACCCCTCCCCTCGACACTGATTTGGGGAACGATATTGTCAATCACCGATTCGGAGTCTCCGACGTGCTCATATATACATCGCATATCACTGACAAAACAATATTCGAGATCGTGGATGAGAACCAAATCGGATATGAATCTGGAGATCAACAAAAACTAAGCCAAAGAAAGATGAATCGAGGCTTGATCTGTAACTTCAGGAGAACTCTCCTTATCTGACATTCCAGATCTAGAAAAACGAGATAAAACATCGGCTAATAAAGGATGGAAAGACATAAATCAAGGATAAAGAACGAGGAGTCCTCTGACGTCGATGGAGACATTGAGTTTGCCTTAGCGAGACCCACCCGGTCCAGCGACGTCGATCGGAAGTAAGTGAAACAAGTTTGGGAAACTCAAGAGGAAAACAACAGCTAGAAGATTATGACTCTGATATCATGTCACAACAAGAGAACAACAAGAGAACTAAAGACTGATAAAACCGTTACATGCAAATCGGCAAATATTCAGATAATTCAAGTGACAAATATCTATATATTCCCAAACAATCCATAATCCTTCGGTTATGATCCTGATTGACTGAGATATATATATATATTGCTAGACGTTTACATTTAGCATGAACTCGTCATCTGATTCGAGAGCAGCCATTGAAGACGGTGAGAGACAAATCTCCAAATCAACGCTTCCTCGGCCTTCAAATCCAGGGTATGTGGTGACTTTCCCATCAAACTTGTTGCCATACCCACTGAGTACAGCCACTGCTTTTCCAAGTCCAAATTCATTTCCATACATGTCAAATCTCGGTGAACTTCCCATCATCACACTCTTCTCCGGTTCAAAGTATGTTCCAAGCTGATAAACCGATGGAGATTTCATCTTCACCCATGCCTCGCACGTGTCCCGGACCGCTTTGTCGTCGTGCCGGACCACCGCTTGGTGCAGCATGTTTGCCGCCCATCCTAAATCATGTTGAAGCAGTTCACCTGCCGTGGTCACCCCCCTAACTGTTTGAACCAAGTTCCCAAAATAGTCCCGTGACACAGGTGGTTCCAATCTCGGCCTATTGTTGATGGCCAATCTGCAGCTGGTTTCGTCCTCGCTTCGTAGGCCGCGAGCCCGTATAATGCACCTCCACACAAGTGCAGACAAGGCCTGCAAGGATGAGATCATCATCATCCTATTCATATGATCCAATATACCATCATTTGCCTTGGCTTTGATCGCTGCCATCGACCGTGATGAAAAATGGAAGATTCTCTCCCTCAATGGGGGTGCTTCGTATGGGCGAACAAACTCATCAGGGTCAACAAAAGGAAGCTTGATCGAGCTCGGGTCCGTGCCATCGACGGACCAGCGTGGTTTGATCATAGGAGGCCGTGAAATGGAATCATAATTAATATTTGCTGCTGATCTGATCATCATCATGTGTATCTCGGACCATGAGTTGAAGAAGTGCCAGAAAGAAGTGCCATCAGCAACGACGTGGTTCATTGAACAGCCAATGAAGATGCCATCGATGAGCTCAGTCACCTGAACTGACAGCAGAGGCCGCCGGTGGCCGTCATGGTTCACCGCTCGATCATGATCGAAGAATGAGTGGACCACTACTCGAGGCACGTCAACCGGTGAGAGGATATCGGAGACAGTCATGTCTAAAGAAGCGTGGATGAGCTTAGCTCCGGGACCCTTGATGGGGTCAATGAAAATCAAACTAGAATGCTCGTCGTCATCATCGAGTACCCTGGTGGAAAGCTGACCGGCTAGAGGGTAGAAATGGTTGAGGGTGAAAGCGAGGGAGTCATGGAGGCTAGCCAACAGGGAGGAAATTATTAATATACTACTACTAGTACTGTTGGGTTCTTCTTCTGGTAATTTCTTGAAGAGGAGTCCCTTTTGGATGTAGTGGACTGAAAGCATTGCCAGATCAAATTGTGACAAGAAAATCGGCTTCTTCGACTCGTGATCTTGAGCTGCTGCTGCTTCAAATTGGGGTCTGATGAAGCACTCCGAGATTCGTTTGACGGTGGGTGGATTCATCATCATCATCATCACCACACTTGGTCAAGCGGCCGGCCGGCCGGGGAACTTCCAACTCTTGCTTGTATTAATTGGTTGCTGTGAATTAAGTATCAAGTAGGTGGGGTAGAATATTTAATAACAACGATGGGTTGGGTCTGGTCTAGCTAGCTAGCCTTTGTTTCTTTTTTCTTCGCACGGTGATGAGGAGCATTCACACCAAGCAGCAGCCCCATCCTCCTTTGACCACCAGGTTAGGTCGCAGGACTCCATCACATTGCCTAACAGTTTTGCGATTGGAGGGGTAGGTGGGTGCTTCAATACTGAATTTGAATGTTTGTTTCTTAGTCAAGTCAACTAACCTTAAAGCTCACCTAAATAACTAACCAATCCTAATCTACAAATGGCAAGATATCATCGTTGCACTGAGGCAAAAGTTACTCATAAAATATGTTGAAAATACGGATTTTTCGGGGTGATTTTTGGCTAACTTAAATGTCAAAATAATGTGGGATCCAAATATCGAAAATCGAGTTTTCGAGTTGTAACTCATTTTTGACCATAAGGAAAATAGTTCATAAAAACAATACGAGAAAACCTATTCCGAGTGAATGGAAATTAGTTCTCACATCAGTGATGTGGATAAAAGCGAGATAACGTTTATAATTCAAGTTGGGCTTTTGTTCACCACTTGTCCGTATGTGCCGCCGCCCTCTGTTGGGCTTGGACTTTGGCTTGGGATTGAGCTCACCTAGAAGTTCTTTATTTCTTTGCATAATTAATTAATTAATGTTAATTAATAATTAAAAATATTAATTAATTAGTGTTTGAATAACACTAAATGTGGGAGTTATAATTGTTAATTGGTTAAGTTAATATAAATTAACTAGTGTTTTCATTAACACTATTAACCACAGAATGAGAGTTACAATGATTAATTTGGATAATTAATTATTAGAGGAGTTACAAATGGGCAGTTGGTTTTGTAACTCCTAACTCTCACCACATGAATAAAAGGAAATGAAAACGCTCCTAAAGCCACAGTTAATGGAGAATTGTGAATTCCATAAGTTACAACTTATGATGGTTGCTAGACTTCACAAGAGAGGAAAACACACACGAACACATGGATACATTATAGATCCGATGCACAGCAATAGGAATCACAAGCAGTCAAGCCGATCCAGCAGATTCAAAGGGTACATCCATGCAATAATACAAGGAGACGCACAAACATGTTGCAGATTGCAAATACAGACCAGAAGAATCAATTCCTTCCTACTATTGTTGTTGTTCTTTGTTTTGCCGCCTGTGCCACTTCGAGAAAGAGAAAGATCCTCAACCGGTCACGTTCCCGTATCTTACAGTAGCTGGTAGACAAAGAGTTGTTTTACCCTGGAAGAACTTACGTTATCTAACAATCTGTGTATGAACCTGAGATGGTGGACGACGTAAAGGTTCTTAAGGGCACAACGTTTTTACGCTGGATTTAGTTATTTTTCTTATTTGTTTGTTACATGTGCAAGTCAGTAAACCATCTAGCTTCTCATTGTTGTTTGATGAATTCTCCATTTTACCGAAGAATCGATTCTTCTACTCTACTCCTGGGTTAAAGGACAAAATCTGCTTTGTTCCACCATCAGTCAAAAACCGACTCTCCTAATCTCTGGTTACACCATTTCAGGACTGTTGATGTATTCGGTTTAATTAAGTCATTTATCATGTTTTATTTGCATGAAGTTGTCTATGTATTCTGCTCTATGATGATGTAGCATCTTTATTTCACCCTTTTAATCGCAACAAAATATTGATTGCATGCATTGGCATGATGTAATTCACGGATTCAACACTGATCTAGAACAATCCAAAATTAATCAATATTTTTTAAAGGTTAAATTAATTAAAATTGCCAGCAAATTCACCAAAAAAAAAAAGGACTGCTTCATGGATGTCTGGATTTTACCTTTTTTTTTTTTTAAATTTTTTACTAAAACGATAGTATACTATACTATCATTTTTTTCAAAACAGATTTGGTAATATATTACGGTAATTTTTCTTTTTTGCTTTGGCATTGATTTTGTTCCTGTTTAGGTTTAATTCGTTGGTTTTTTTTTTTCTTGCTTTGGTTTTGTTGTCTTTCGTTGGTTTGTTGATTTTGTTCGTTCTTGGTTTTGTTCTCTGTTTTGGCCTAATTTGTTCCCGCTTTGATTTAATTTGTTCTTGGTTTTGTTCTCTTCAATTTTTTTTTTTCAGCTTTGATTTAATTTATTAGTTTTGTTAGTTTTGTTCCTGATTTGATTTGTTCCTGATTTAATTTGTTAGTTTTATTCCTGTTTTAATTTGTTGATTTAATTCAATAATTTTATAATTTGTAATTCTTTGATTTTGTTCCTGTTTTGGATGAAAAATGATGAAAATGAAACGATATATTTTTTTGGAAAAAGAACACGAAAAAAGATTTTTACTTCATCTTTAATACCAGACTCAAATGCAAAATTAATTCAAATAAGTTCAAATCAATCTCCTACTATTAAAAGACAACGTCAATTTGATTTAAATTCTCTTCCACGTGATCCGACCAAAAGGAAAAAGATTGCTGATTATCATCCAAGTAATTAAGAAAAAACTTAAAATTTTGAATGAAAAAAAAAAATAGAAGCCATCGTTCTCTTATTTTGAAAAAATTTATAATTTGTTAGTTGTTCCCATTCTAAAAATCCTGGATCTACTTCTAAGTATATTATAGTTGTTCCCATTCTAGTTGTTTTTTCAAAATAAAAATTATAGTATACTTAAAAAAAAAAAGGATGTTTGGAGCGGCAAGGGCACAGTGACCTGCAAGGGGCAATTTATCTTACCCGCAGCACTCCCTCTTTTCAAGCCTCTCCAGGGGGCAAACAACTTTGCCGGGCAGGCAACGCAAAGGGCATCGGCATTTCCTTTTTTACACATCCGCAGGGGAAAATGCCGGTAAAACAACCCCTCAATCAGCTCTCTGCCCTGGCGTACAGGGTACGGTTTAGGGTTCACAAGATTTACGCACCCACCCGGCAACCCCACATCCCTACAGATGTAAAATTGCCTTGTTTCAGCTTCCATAGAGTGGAAGAGTCTCTGTCCATTTGCCGATGTGGGATATCTAACAAAAAAAACTTTGCTCGACGAGAACTGCATTTTATGTAACGTAATTCTCTCTCTGCGTCTCTCTCTCACTCGGAAAACGGCTTTTTGATGATGGAATATGGAAGTTCCAGTCATTTGAAACTTGCAAGATTAGGTGGCTAGTTCAAGTTGCGTTGTCTTCATCTGCTCGTCTCACTTCATCCTTGTTAAGATGTCACTGTTTTCCGCTGCAAATTGTCTGCATCAAAAACTGTTTGGAGAATTGTGATTGTTAATGCCAGTAGATAGAGACAATTCAGCTCAACAATGAACAGGGTAACAAAAGAAGAAATTCAAGTGATGTAACCTGGCACAATAATAATGTAGAAATTCAAGTGATGTAACCTGGCACAATAATAATGTCCCCGGAAGAAATATTGCATCAATATGATAAAGAACCAAACAAGTTAAGTCTAAGGCAGCGGGAAAACAAACTGCCAACAATGTCTCAACAGCATCAATGATCAAGAACACAACCCATGAAAAAACTGAAGGATTCTAACAATCCAAATTGCAGCATTGAAATATTTAACGCCTGTCCTACCAAAGGAGATTTCCATCTCGTGAGATACTAAATAAATAATCTGGCCACATCCTCAAGAGAGATTGTCATTCAGAGACATCGCGGCCAACTGATCAGCCTGGTTATTGGCCTGTTGCTGTGCAACAGTCCTGAGGACCTCCATTGCCTCGGCAACTTTGGCATTCAAAGCATCAGGAGACTCCAGCAGATGCAAAACCTCAGTCTGGTCCATCTCCAGCAGCATACCTGTGACCTTGGCAGCATTCTCATGCTCGATCGAGTCCACCAGAGGGTACAAGCTTTCGCCTAGCATCTGTCAGATTTAAAAAAAAAAAAAATTGATCAAATCAAACTCGAACAAAACAAGAGTAGCACCATGCTGGAGGGGGAGAGGAGGAACACGTTGGAGTCCGAAAATATCCCATACCGTCCTCTGCTGCTCTGACGAAGCATTGGCAAGAGCAGTTGCCAATGCACCAATTGGCACTGGCTGAGCAATGGCAGCATCACGAATAGGCATTCCACTCATATCGTAAGATACAGGAAGCATGCCACCTGCTACTCCTGGCATTGGAACATCTGGCATGTTGCGCCCTGGTGGATACCGATACAGACGCCCCCTTGGCATCATCTGGATTATCAAGAATTATAACCCTTTAGACCAGGAAGTATATAGCACACCAAGAACCAAGTAGAGCATACAAGGCAAACCTGTTGCATCACAGGCAATGGCTGCTGCCCCTGTTGAACTGGACCTGCGCCTCGCCTTCCGCCAGGACGCTGACCCTGCTGGCCTTGCTGGATCATTGGTACAAAGAAGTTGGGCATTGGCCCTGCACCAGGTCTCATTCCGGGGACAAGCTGCTGCTGATACCCAAATCCAGCCTACACAATAGAGAACAACAACGTTGAAGCCAAGCCAAGCCAAGCATGTATGTACAAGCATAACTGGAAGGGACTGCCAAGGGAACAGTTGCTCTGACTTTTAACAACATAACTACATAAATTCAATAAAATGCTTGTTACAACATCCAGAACCTCCAAAGAATTGAAAAATAATGGAAGGAAACATCAGTCGTCTAAAACCATAATCCAGGAAAAAGAAAACATGGCAAGAAGTTGATTTACTTGCGGAGGAATCATAGGGGGTGGTGCTTGGCCATAGAAAATCTGCTGTCCTAGTCCAGGGGCACCAGGCGGATACATTGGCATACGAGGAGCAACAGTCGGTGCCATAGCAACAGGCCTCATCTGTGAAAACTGCGCCTGCAAAAAAATCAATACGCATTAGATGCCAAAATCAAAGTCCATGGTTTTTGGGGTCAGAAGAGGGAATCCATGGTTTTTGGGGTCAGAAGAGGGAATATTCAGCAATATTCAGTTTCTGAGAAATACGAAGTTGACTGTTCATAGTTCTTAAAAGTAAACAGGTAAGCACAAGCGATCATAAAATGCAGAGACGAACAACCGCATTAGACAAAGCCAAAACCCATTGAATAAGCAAACACGGCGAGACAAATGCATGATGTTTTTTTCATCCCAGAACCAGGACTTATCAAGAGGACACTACAATGGACTAAAGTGAGTCCTCCAGCAGCTACATTTCAGAATAAACTGATTTCTCCTTACCTGCAGCCTTGCTCTTCTCTCCTCTTTGCGTTGTGCAAGTGCTACATATAACGGTTTGCTGACTACCATTTTACCATTCATTTCCTCTAGCTGTAATTGGGTAAAATAATACAGCCATTAGCCATATGTAATGAGCGAGTGATGACACTTCATAGCACATAGAAGGGACCAAAATACACCACTTACAGCTCTTGATGCCTCTTCAGGAGTTGAAAAGGCCACAAAACCCGAGCCCCTACTGATGCCACTTGGATCACGCATAACCTGATGATTAGCAACATGTATTATCGATTAGGCCAATAAATCAAAAAATCTTAAGAGCCAAGATTACAACTCCCCATCTACAAACCTTGCAAGAAGTAATTTTACCAAACTCGGAAAACAAGTCCCTGAGTTTATCATCATCAATACTATCGTCCAAGTTCTTGATGTAAAGATTAGCTCCTTGATATTTGTCAGCTGCCTCCTTCAAACTCTGCTCAAACTTCCCTTTCAGTTCAAGCTCTCTTTCGGATTTTTTTTGTGCTCTTCCAACATACCACTCTTTATCATCAAACTTCTTACCATTTAAAGCATCCACTGATGTCGTAGCAACATCAGCGTTTTCAAAATTAACAAATCCAAAGCACTTCGACTTTCCATCTCCATCCCTCATCACCACAGCACTGGTGATGATTCCAAATTGACCAAAAGAAATTCTCAGGTCCTCCTCTGTAGTTAACTCCGAAAGATTTTTAACATAAACATTATTGAACTTTGTCTTGGTCACCACACTTTCCCTTTCCTGCTTTCGAAGAAAAGGTCCAACAAATACTTGTTTATCATTAATCAGCATGCCATTTAACTTGTCTATGGCATTTTGAGCAGCTTCTTCACTATCAAACTGAACAAAACCATATCCTTTGGACTGACCATGAGGATCAGTAGCTATCTTGCATGAGAGAATGTTTCCAAAGGTAGAAAATGTATCATGCAAAGCCTTGTGGTCGATAGACTTGTCCAAATTCTGCATGCATTAAAGAAAGATAAATAAGTAAATTTGAATATTAAAACAATCGTATGCCATTGCTAATAGTATAGTACTTATTTGACTACATGAACAGAACGAAGTTGTATTGTATCTACACAAATACTAGAATAAAAAAAAGCAGGACCATCGACTCCTACTTAACTACTATGCTTTAAATAACAGATACTAGTCTAGTTCAGAAGGGTGAAATTTTACTGGAGTCTCAGTAAGTGTCTTTGTAAGAGAAAATACACTGGAGATACTGATTACATTACCTTTATAAATATATTCCCCGAACCACTTTTGCGAATGCTAGGGTCACGATGAGAATACATGATTCTAATTGTTTTCCCATTTAGCGGAGTGAAATTCAACATATCCATTGCCCTAGCCGCTGAAACGTAAAATTGAAATATATGTTCATCAGAACATGAAAGCATTACTAAAATCGTAAAGTCTAGAACGAAGTGCATGCACTCTAATGTTCACTGGTGCACAATCATCCAGTACAACAAAGATGATGCGAATTGGATTGAAGGTAGAGTAGTGCTTTAAAAGTTTCATACTAGACAAAAGAAAGGTTATCAAACTCGCTTTTCCACCTAAAATTAGTTTCAAATCCTAATGAAGTCTTGAGTTAACATGGAAGACTTAACAGGTATTAGAGTACAGGCTATGGCTAGAATGCATTCAACATCGAGTACAACACGGTGAAAATATTTACGTTTGCTATGCTTATTTCCACCATGATTTTGCCGTCTTCCACTCTATGATTATCAAGTCACAAGCCCATAATCATTCTGTACATGTACTTTTTATGACTGAATTAATCTTTCCATAATTTAGTAACACATTCAACGAGTATGCATATTTTCGTCTAATAATTTGTTTACTAATGCTAATTAATTCATCCTATTATATTCTTCTTAGATTCCTGAGTTCCTGGTTAGGTAGACATAAACTGATCAAATGAGTGGTAAGGAAGTAGATGATGAAATGAGTGAAGATCAGCATCAGTTTTTCTCTTTCAACCTGCATTAAGAACATAAAGCTAAAAGACAAACAATCCAATAACAACGTCATATCCTAATCAATAGATGTCCATTAGAACATGAGCCAAAAGACAAACGATCCAATAACAATGCCAAATTAAAACTAAATCAACAACTATATTTTATCATCCTCACCAGAAAGCGTAGCATGTATCGCTACGTTTGTTCGATTTACCTTGATATCCACCATCTGCAACTTGCCTCTATAATAGACAAAAACCAAGAAATTACCAACTAAAGGTTCATATAGTAGATCAAAATTTCCTCCACAAGGATGTAAGAAAGCATTTGAATCTACAAATATTTTTCAAAATAGATCAAGGTGCACAATTCACTGGCCATATCAGGAGAAGTATTACCTTCAATGCAAGGTAGTAAAAACTCCTCATTTTCGGTGCTATTGTCGCGTCTGGATCCACACCATGAACATGATATCAACATCTACATGTCATTATACTTCTTTAATGTCAAACCTTGAGTTGCTAAGAAGTTGTGAGCAGGTGTAACAAGACCCGCAGAAACAAGGGTATCACTAATATCCATGATGGGAAATTGGCAGCATGTTAGTCGAAGCTATTAAATGAAATTAATATGTGACTGAACTTCATAGAACTACACATGGAAATGACAACAAACACTAAAGAAAAATCTTTCATATAAAAAGAACAGCTTGGTATGCTCTTACCGGGACATTATGCATTAACATTAACACCCAATTCAATCATTTGCTGAGCCTTTGTCACATCTTTCACAAGCATTCTCTCATCTGCTAAGCCTTTGTCACAGGCTTCGCAGAGCAGGCCAAAATCCAAAAAGACCAAAATGAAACAGAAAAGCCAGTAAAAGTAAAAACATGGGAGAAGATGAGCT
>JAOWBR010171373.1:0-11365 GCA_028571145.1 Dionaea muscipula
GGACTTCTCGGACCCGGTTCTCTTCGGGACTTTGGTGATTACTCTTGGGGGTTTTTTCCGGGAGTATCAAGTATTTCATTTACAAATTGATGCTATTTGATTCCCCGACATCAATTTGAGAGGGGGTCTCATGTCAAAGATTGATATTTGATATCTTGATGTAGATCCTGAATTTCCTAAATTAGTGCGGCAGAATTAGTGCAATAGAAATATAATAAGTTTACAGATCCCATATATTTTTATATATTTTGTATTTAAATTTGGAACTGTCTCTAGGAGAAAGAAAAGGAAATGAGGGAAGTCATCAATAGGAGGAAGAACCTGAAAGGAGGGAAGCCATCAATAAAACGTGTGTTTGACAATCACCTAGCTATTTTCTCACAAAACTACGATGACATATCCTCAACCTTTTCATATCATACACCTCTCTTTCATAGTTTCATCTCCTACACATTTTTCCCTCCCAATCTAGCTCATAGAAATTATTAGAATGAAAATATTATTATAATCAAATAATAAAGAAAAAATAAATTCAATGAAATAATCTCACAAGGAAAAAGTTCTGAATTCTAACATATCTAGGTTAAGATACTAAATTTGAAACCAATTAAAGTTCCTTTTATGATTCAGTTAGAGGTGTCAAGTGGGTCGTGTCGGCACGAACACGGCACATCATGGTACGTTCGAATGAGGCACGAGCACTATTTAAGCACAGTCATGATCTAACACGGCACGACATGACCTTAATTAGCACATGACACGGCACGAGGCATAATAGTGAGCGGGCATGACACAAAACGATACAAAAATTGATATGGCATTGGTACGGCACGACACGAGTAGCCGGACACGGCACGACACGAGTAGCCGGACACGGCACGAGCACGACACGAGCATAGTTGGGCTGGGCACGGCACAAGCACGACACAGGTGTGGTCAAGCACGGCACACGCACGACACGGGTGTAGTCAAGCACAGCACGGACACGACACAGGCAGGCACGAGCACGATACGACACAGTTTTAGTTGACAAAACACGACACGACATGACTAATTAGACACGACACGGCATGACTCTAGTTAGATACGACGCGATTCTAGTTGGACTAGTCTTATTTCTATTATATAAAGTCTGAGAGATTTCTCATATCATACTTGGACATATTTTAATTTTGTCAAAATCGTTGATTCAGTGTCAAAGTTTATTATTAATTCTTTATTTAAAAATGCTCCCAAGCACGACAATACATAATTAAGTAAATACTTCCAAACAACTCATATGATGTTTCAGGATTTTTGGATGCTAACATTATTAGGATGTGAAACCCGAGTGTAATGTTTTATACTCCGTATTTCTTCTTTCTACCTTTTATATAATATATTAATTTATTTTCTTTGCTGATAAAAAAAAAAATAATAAACAGTCTGACACAACACGATAAAATAAAAGGGTCCAACACGACACGTTTAAAGCACGACACAACACGATAGTACGACACGGAACAGGGGTTAAACGACACGACACAACACGACAAAGTAAACAAAAGGGCACGACACAACACGATATGATTAAGTAAACGGCCCAACACGGCATGACGCTATTTGAAAATAACACGACACGACACGACAAAGTAAAATGACCCAACATGATACGCTCAAACAATGTCACGGCACGACACGCCACGGTACGATTAAGTAAAATAGACACAAAAAGTACAAAAATACATGACATGTCACGACATTATACGGAAGTTGAACGACACGGCACGTTACGTTTGACATCCCTAAATTCAATCAGCGCAGTATTTGTCAGATCTTGTGTACATATATCATGTGGTTGACCCCACTTTGTGAAAACGATGATCATGATTTTTCACCGTTATGTACAATACAAATACCGTGGTGTACATTAGCAACAGATATCAGCTGGCCCGAAAAACCCAGAAGGAAAGTCCCAACGTCAAGAAATTACAAGTTCATCTAGGAAGCAAATATGCATCTTCTTTACAGTTCAACTGACCTTTCTATTGTCCTGTCTGGGCAAGTGTGAAGCTTCTTAGACGGAGATGACTAGATATATAAAACAGTCTGCGATCTTATTTGTCATCGTTATTGCCTCCATATTGGGTAGAGTTCCCGTTCCAGAAAGCATTTCCATCACCAAAAGGAGCATCGTCTTCATCGTGCTTTAGCGTATGGATATTGCTCCCAAAACCAGAGGTGGGTTTTTTCCCTCTACTGGCATCATTATTCCTTGTAGTTGCAGAGGTACTCCAGCTCAGTGAATTGCTCGTAGCATTCCCCGGATTGTTCTGACTGGTAGCGCTGGTACCTACCACACATCGAAAAAATGGTCAGTATACATGATACTACAGGTGGATGATAATCACCATGTACTACTACTACGAAAGTGGATGATTAAATCATCCTTTTCATGGTTGGTATTCACCATGGCAGATGCAGTGTCAACATTTCTATTATCAGGCATTGGAAGAAATCAATAAATGCCTAAACACCCTTCATCATGAGTACTTGGAGCATTCAACAGCACATTCAAAGCCCATACTTAACCTACTGATCAGGCAAACATTGGAGCGTACGAGTGAAATAATGGTCATCATGAAGGAAAAGTGTGCAACAACAACCAACATGCTCAGACCTAATACATGTTAATGTAATTGGAGTGAGGATAGATATAATATACTCACTGGATTCCTGTGTCCTGGTTTGTGAGTCATTACCGGATAGTGAGGATCGTGCACCACCAAGATAAGAGAAAGGATTCACATAAGATATAACCTTTTTCACAAAAGTGAAGTATCCCTCAGCTCCAACTGCTGAAGAATCAGATGCTACAGAAGTCGGATTATGAGAAGATCTTTCAGTTTGATCCATAGCTTGTCGAAGAGGAACAACTATCAATGCTTGCCTATTAGTCAGTCCAAGTTCCACCAATGATCTGCTTAAATCTGTACATGCAAGAGTTACAGTAAAAGCGTTGTTCACATCAAATGACTAAATGTAGGCTATGTAGCAGTTTCAATCTTAGTTTGCAAATTTGCGTATAATACGCAAATTATACAGGTACGTACGTATTTTTGCAAAATACTCCCATATTTCATATTGATGTAAAAAATACGATAAAATATGCGTATTTTTGAGTCTTGGTGTATTTTTTAACAATACGGGTATTATTGAAAAATACTTTTGTTTTTTTGATAAAAACAGCCCATATCCTTTTTTTATTTTTTTTAATTTTTGTACGATTAATATTTTGACATAAAAAATATGTTATTATGTACTTGTATGAATTATATAATTATATATACAAAAAAAAATAGTTTGGTTTGGATCCTGATTTTGAATCTTGAACCATAACCATATGATGATTTGAATCATTTATCAATGATGCATCTTTCAAAAAAAATTATATAATAACCATATTCAATATAAATTATTTGATTCAATTTAGTATTGTCTCTTTCCTAAATTTCTTTTTTTGTTCAATTTTACATGTTTAATCAATTTTACTTTTACTTTCATTTGTGAATTCTTGATGATTTATCAATTGATTTTAATTTTTGATCTCCTTTTGTAATCTGAAGCTAGTGCTGCATAATATTAATGGTACTGTTACTATACTAGTCAAATTTTTTTATTCTAATATATTTGGGAATTTAAAAATATCTAATATTTAAGTGATTTATGTTTTTAGTTACTTAATTTTAAAAAATTATATTTTTGATATCCACTTTTGACAATATATATATATAGTTAGTTTGGTAATTACATTTTATGTTATTTTAAATCATATCTATATATATACACGCTATTTTTATATTTTTATAGCCATATTTTTCTACCAAATTTTTCAAAATTAAAACATACTATACACGTACGTTTACGTATAAGTTTTTAAAAATTTGTGTTTTTACTCGTTTTTCTAACCCATACTTTTAAATAAAAACCGTATAATATGAGTACGTGTATACTAACGTTTAATACTCATCCCGTATTTTACTAACTAAGGTTTCAATTCAACATTAGCAAACTGTCATCCCCCAATAAAATAGAATAATACTTTAACAGTTAGCTGAGCTTAACACAACAGGACTTTGCATACCTGGTTCCTTGAATACCTTCCGCGGATAAGGAATGGCAAGTTCATAAGTGCTGGAGCCATCCGTTCGGTTATTATCCACAAAATCTTTTACCGACTTCAGGGAACTGGTCTTAAGGAACACAGCTTGAAGATTAGCACCATTTGGCAGCCGGATATTCAAACAATAATCGGCTGGAGAGGCGTCTTTTGAATCTGAACCAGAATTTTTTTGTTCTGTTCTCCCAGAAATTTCATCATCAATACCTACACTTACATCACGAGATACCAGTTGTGAAGTCCCTTCCAAAGAAGATCCAGGATGATTGCCCAAAATGTCAAGACCCTGAGCAGGAGATTCTACAGTTTTATCATTAGAAGTCCAAACTGCATGGCTGTCTGAAGTTGCAGATAATGGATCTTCTTCTGCTCCACCTGTTTCACTCACAGGAGCTGAATGCTGACCAGGAATGCCCTTCAACTCATCTTGGGTGAGTTCTCGGGAGTAATCAGAGCCACTTGGTTCGATGCTCGTGTCCTGTATATGGACATGCAGAAGAGGTAAACACATACAGTTCCACACCTGCATATTCAAACTAAATTATAGAAGCAATTGCAAGTACATTTGAACAAACCTGATCTGCATGTCCATGGCCTTCACCTTCCTCTAGCATCTCAGAAGGTACCATCAGTTCAGTGCTCGAGGATTTCTCATTTCCTTCAGAAGGAGCTAATGCATTGGAGCTTGAAGAATCTCCACGAAAATTTGAAGCAGGAACAGCAGATGGATCAGGGTTCTCTGAAGCGAGTGCAGCGGTAAAGACACTCGCTGCTGTTTCCTTCAAGACAGAAGGCAAATTGCAGTCTATGTTAACCCAAATACTAAGGTTTGTGTTTGTGGTATGTGCGTAATTTGTGTCACATAAGCAATAAAAATATCAATAACTACAGAAAGGAATTGCTTCAGCTCAGATTCTTTATTAGAGTTAAGGATTCACCTCAAAAGAGATCCAAGTTCAACTCTTCCATCTACAAATCTATAACAAGATCTTTTCCCCTTTTTACTTTTTGAGTTGGAATTTTTCCCTACATCTACAGAAGAATAAGATATTGATAAATCTACAAGTGTTGATAAAAAAAAAAAAAAAAAGCAGTCTGTTTCTGTGAATGACTTTTTGCACACCATAACAGGTGCTTTGGATTTATCAATTTTTTTTTTCCTCCGGATTAATAATTCCCCAAAGAAGGGTTAAAAAAAAGGATTACTTCCAATTCCAAAAACTGCTAAATGGACCAAGCTGTTTCAAATTCAGTCAGTATATTTGGTCATATCTCATGTCAAAGATAGATGCAAGCCTTTCCACTTTCATTAACTCTTGGGAAGAAGTTGTTCCTAACCACCACTACCGAAATTTCTACCTTTTTTATCTGTCAGAAAAATAAAACCAACTCTATGAAGAGCTCAAACTTGTGGTAGTCATCCTCCCACGCGAATGGCCACTATACTTGAAGCGTGGACTAGGTCCTCCTTAATTTAACTCAAGAAGGCACACCAGGTGCTCAACAACAAAAACAACTACTACTAATTGACATAACAAGATCCAAACTCGTGACCATTAGGCCAACCTGCTCTCATTCCAGTTGTCAAAGAACCCACTATACTAAAAGCTCAAGTTTGTTGTACAAGGAGTAGGAAATGGGGGTAATACTTCAACAATATCGAAGTGGAGAGAGAAGAACAAAAGTGAGCATCAGTAGTCCGATAGGAAACGCATCAAACTTAAAAGAGCATGAGAAAACCTGGATATGAATACTCAGCCATGCCTTCTGTATGCTGGACACCAGACTCTCAGGACTGACGAATCCTTCTGTACAAAAGTATTCACGCTCAGGAAAGTTGCATGAATTCAAGGTAGATTGGGAGAACTTGGCTTTCGAAAAAGGTATATTACCATTTTGCCATAATCGAACCCCATTGTAACCAATAACTGCTATAGAAGGAACAGATTTATGTGGGTCTGCATATCTTGATGACAGAAAACAATTAAGAACGATGTAACAGGAAAGAATCATATCCCTAGACCAAATTCAAGAATGGCTGAAGATCACATCAGCATGCAATTGAGTCAAATGAGAGCTGCAGAAGGTGATGAACTTCAACCGAGGAGATACATTTTGCCCAATATGAAGCCATAAGTATAAAATGGTGCATAACAACACCGTAAACCAGAGACTTCAATCTGAGGATGCTAATCTGCCATAACACTACAATCTTTGGATTGAATTTCAGGGAAAATTCCTGAAATTAGGAGGGAAGGGGTTGCAAGTTTTGAACATGCCCTACAGAACTTGTAAAGTTACTGGCATCCAAACTTCATCAAGAACACTCAATTACTAGTTGACACATATTTGAGTTTCCTTCAGGAAATGTTCCTTAAACTCAGAAAATTGTTGTACTGCAGTAGGTTGGCCCCCACCGGCAGCCAGAGCCATTCCACAAATAAAATAAGAAAAAAGGTAACTGTCATATCTCTGTTCCCTAATACTTGGAGCAAAGCACACTGCTTTCTTGTTTCTTTCTTTTTTTTCCCTTTTCTTGTTGGAATAGGGAAAAAAGGATCTCACAACTTTATCAAATAGCTAGTCATACATTTATCATTAATAGATAGGAGGATTCTCTAGATTTAAGGATACAAATCATAGAGAAATTGGCATCATCGGTACTCCCTTCCGGAATGTGCAGTAAGATACAGTACTTGGCTATACAATCACCAACCTGGACAAGAAAATGCTCATGAGAAACTGATAATTTCACAAATATGACTAATATTTGCTTAAACGGCCAAAAAATTTGATGAAATAAGGTTACTTTCAAATCTGTCCATGTTGAGTGCTCCAGCTGTGCCGACTCTGTGTTTTCTCCTGAAATCGCCAGAGAAAAACAAGAGTCACAATTACAATACTTGAGTTCAGATAGAATGCCAACAAAATATACTCTTCTGCTTCGTGCTCCACACAGAAATAACGAATCAGCACATCCCACCTATTGAACTGTATTGAGAACAGAGCTTGAGGACAGTATCTCATATTTTTTTAAAAAAGAGTATTACTAGTGACTAGTGAGACGAGAGAGGCAAGAAAAAACCAAGCCGTCAGGAAGAATAATTATCATACCCTGATTTCACTGAAACAAAATCGAAGGGGACAAAGAATATGAATATGCATGTACCTACCTGATATATAAACAACAAAGAGTTTTTTCTGTCTTTTTGCTTCAGAAATTGCTTCAGGAATTGAACCTGTGAATCTGAGAAAGGAAATCGACTGTTCCATCTGTAACACCAGATTTACATATCAGAGCACTTGTAGCTCAATCAACAACGACGACAACAACAATCACAACAATCTTCACACTAGGTGTTTACAGAAGTCTTTTCCCACTAAGTGGGGACAACAAGTCTTTTCCCACTAAGTGGGGTCAATGATGCTAATCTGCTCTATTCAACACCACGTCCACTGTGAGTTCACACTTGTGTAAGCACTTATAGCTTACCTAAAGCAAAAATAAGTAAGCATAGTGGGGGGTCACTGGTATTATCATGTTTGCCATAAAACAAATTAAGATTAAGACTCCATTTGGTTGGAGGAAATATTTTTTCTGTTGTTTGTTAGGACATGAATTTTTTTAGAGGAAAAAATTTGCATACTAGAGGGAAAAATCAACTAAACCTCCTACCTCCAATCCTAGAGGAAAATTACTTTCCAACCCAAACCGTAGATATTGGACTGTCACCCTTCCCATCAGATCACTACTGACACCATTTATGATTCTTGTAGTTGCTGCTGCCACTGTCTAACACAACCATCCCAATGGATCTGCATTCTCCAGTACCATCTTTCTTGTCTTCCCTTCTCCTTTTTTGTTCCTCTTTACAACTCTCGTCACCTGCTGTAATTAGATCTTGTTGCCATGGTCGGATGGTGTTTGGCATCTTTTTAAAGAGCTGATCTAGCCACATGCTTATTCCATCAGCCAGTCTTCAGCAAATCCAGAACTTGGCAGTCCATGGAAAAAACGAATCTAGGAATTACATTGCCAACAAAGAGAGTGGACTGGGATTATGAGAAGAGATGGGTGGTTTCCGTGGAGGCTTGCAACATCACCAACGATGAATCCACAATAGGTGAGACAAGGGAATCATGTTATGAGAGAGAGAGAGGGGGGGAAGGATGGAGGAAGAAATAAACTTCTACAAAATAACAGAAGATTCAACATTTTCTTCCTTGAAATTTTCCAGGAAATTATTTTCTGCTCAAAGAAAATTTTCCATCCAACCAAAAGTAGCCTATATACAATGAATAACAAGTAAATAATGATTAAATAAAAAATTGTCAAGTGGTAGAATGCAACCCCAAACCGGGTTTTCTCATTTCTGAACAAGCTTACGGAGGGATGTAGAAATATGGGCACACTCTAATGGTAGCAAGTGCAGTTGTCTGTCCTAATAGCAAGTTGTCAAACCCTCCCAATAATGTCTTACCATAATCATCCATTCCAAGACTACGGCAAGAATATCATTTAATCAGTTTATTCTATAAGTTTCAAATCATTCCTTTCCCTCCAAACAGCTTCTTTTGTCTCATCCTCTTTGACAACATTGTTAACTACTAGCACGCTCCATACTAATACCATAGTAACACGTAGTCTTATATGTGCCTAGTTAGTCATCAATAGCAAAGGGCAACGTTGACAGGTGCCAAACTAACCTTGGTGTAAAGCAAAATTTACTAATAAAGCTTTTATCCCTATATGTGTGTCCCTGCACACATTACTTATCCCACATGCTTGCAATTTGTACCTTTAATAAGTTAACCCTTGTGCAGTAGCATCAATTTTGCATGCCGACTTTATTATCGTAGAGTGGGAGCAACAAACTCCAGTAATCTTCTCGCTACTTGGGATTTTGTTCAGCTAGTTCAACAACCAGTTAGCACCCTGGTCCACCATGCTGTTAAGCATTCATCATCTTCAGTCATGATCTCTAACGTCCCACATTTTAACACGCCTTCAACTGGAGCGATTTATAAGAAAATTCAATATCATTGCACCCAAAATAACAGTAATACCTCATTAGCTTCAAATCCATCTTCCATAATACATCTCACCTCGTCCAAGAACTTTGATCTCCTACCTATCAAGAAAAGCTAGTTTTAAAGAACCTTTTCTTACTCCTACCCTTTGGGTTAGGTCATTCTTATTAACTTTTATAAAGTTCAGAGTTTCCTTCAGCGGCCTTCTTTGCCTATTTTCTAGCGCATCTGCATCTTTCCAAATTCTTGTTGTTTGTATACTTAGAGAAGGCCTCATAGTAACCATTCTAAGCTTTTATTCTCTCTTTAAAATCCTTGAGTAATCATCATCATCCCATTGGGCCAGAGTCCATACAGTCAATAACATATTCCACATCTAACCGGCTTAGAATCTGCAGCGACAGTGCACATCTCACAAGCACTCGCATAACCATTTAGCTCTTCAATACCTTCTCCTAACATCTTCTCTTCAAACAAAGTTTGCTTGATGATCAGTTCGCTCGCTGATGACCCTGAATTCCACCACCACTTAATTCCCCATATGATCGCAACCCTGCCTCCTCTACCTATTCTTCAGTTACTTGAGATGCACATCCATGGAGACAAAAAATCTTAAGGGCTGTTTGATTTATCTGTTTTTCGTTTTCAATTTTTAGTTTTGAGTTTTGAGTTTTTAATTTTTAGTTTTCAGTTTTCAGTAAAAATAAAAAACAGAAAACGTTTATCATTTATAATTTGTCGGGCCTTCAGTTTTTTCTATATTTTGGGTGTTTTAAAAATTTCTGCCAAAAACACAGAAAACAGCTTTTTGTCGTTTTCTATATTTTGAAGATTTTGAACTAAAAACTGTTTTCGGTCTTGAGAAAACTGAAAATTTAAACCAAACGCGTTTTCTGTTTTCTATAAAATAAAAAATACAGAAAATAGAAAACAGTGCAAACCAAACATTGTCTTAGATTCTTTATATAAGGGGGTTTAAAAATCTCTCTATAAATTTCTCAAGATATCCCCATATCTCCCTGAGCATGCGGTCGGATTGTCGCCGGTGATGCTTTCGTGGTGGCTACTGCTGATGCTGGAGACTCTTGGTGGTGTACAGTTGGGTAATATAATATATATTAGACATTACCCATGTTCTGGACACAGAAGCGGATGTACTAAGGACAATTGGAGGTCATTTGAATCTATCATTAAAGAAAAATATTACTACTAATAATAATAAAAAAAATTTCAGTTATTAACAAGCAATTATTTTTAAATCTGTCTCTAATCTTAGCATGGTCGCCCCCTCATTATAAAATTTTTTTTAATCGTCCCACATTGTATAAATCTTGGATCCGTCATTGCCGGATGAGCACTCCACATCCTTAAATCTAAAAATACAAAAATTAAAAAATATGTATTTAATGAATGAAGAGTCCAAAATAAGGATTTTTTTTTTATCCTCTCTTTCCTCTCCCTCTCTCTTCATTCTATAGGACAAGGGCAACACGTCCACGTGGGATAAACTATCATTTTTAATTCAAATACCATTCTCAATTATATATTATATATAATATATAATAATATATATATATATATATAATATAATATATAACTAGGGTTATTTTGTGCCTTCGACATCGACATGATGAACACTTGATTCCCTTGAATCGATTAAAAATATATATTATCAATCATATGAAAAAAATGGAAAAATTAAAAATAAAATTATATCAATATTAGTCTTGTCTGAAATTCTGAATCGTCTAAAAAAATAACAAAATTTGAGTACAATATTATATAACTTTTGATATTTTTTTTAAAGAAAAAATTAATGTAAAAAAAAAAACCTCTACATCTCATCCCCACCACCACCTCACCTCTCTCCTTCTCCCTCTAACTCTCACTATGATGTAACATGTATATCTTTATATTTTCAAACACACTTCTTATTTATAATATATATATATAATATATATACATAGACAGGTTAAGGAGATGTCAAATTTACCTCCAAATTTACCGCTATTTTTTTCTAAAATGTTTTGAGACGACCCGCACGGTGGATGCGTAGAAAATGAGATTTTAAGACATTTCACGTCTCACGACCGTCGTCAAATAATGACGGAAAGAGCTCCATCCGGACGTCGGAAAGTACGTTTTGGGCCGATTTCAAAATACGCTCTATAACTT
>JAOWBR010171384.1:0-11365 GCA_028571145.1 Dionaea muscipula
TCACAATGTCATTCACATACATAATTAGAAGGATACGCCCAACATCAGAATATCTAAAGAAAAACTGAGTGATCCTTTGTCGACCTCCGTAAACCAAACTCTAACACAAGTGAACTAAACCTTCCAAACCAAGCTCTGGGAGACTGTTTCAAGTCATACAAAGATTTCTTCAACTTACAAGAATAGTCAGACTCCCCCTGAGCAACAAACCTAGGAGGTTGCTCAACATACACCTTCTCCTGCAAGGCACCATGAAGGAAGACATTCTTCATATACAGCTGATACAAAGGCCAATGAGACGAAGCTGCAAGAGAAATTAGAAGACGAACATATGCCATCTTTGCCATGGGAGAGAATGTGTTGGTGTAATCAGCACCATAAACCTGGACATATCCTTTGGCCACCAATCGGACCTTGACCCGAGCAACAGAGCCATCTGAATTTACCTTCACAGTAAAAACCCACTTGTAACTAATAACCTTCTTCCCGGGAGGTAAGGGAACAAGACCCCAAGTCTGATTAGCCTTAAGGGCCTCCATCTCCTCACCCATGGCTTGGTGCCATCCCGGGGAAGAAAGGACTTCAGTTAAAGATCGAGGAACAAAAATAGAGTCAAAGCAGAGACAAATGCGTGCAAAGAAGAGGATACCCCATCATAAAAGAGATGAGCAGACATAGGGTATGTGACACAACTACGCTGACCCTTGTGTAGAGCAATCAGAAGGTCTAAATTAGAAGATGGAGAAGACAGAAGAGCGGCCGGTGATGAAGCCATAGTAGGTGGCGAGGAATCAGAATCATCAACAACCAAGGAAGGATCCAAATCGGGAGTAGCATTCAGAGGAGCAATAACAGGAGGAGCTCACTCATCTCGATGACCACCTGATAGGAGCGACAAGTATACACCCGAATAGGAAGAGCGGGTAGCGAGTCAAGTGGAGAAGTCGGAACAGGTGGAGAATTTAGAACAAATGAAGACGACGATGGAGTTCGAACCAACTTGTAGACAAGATCATCCAAAGACGAGGATGACTCGGTTAGTGAACTAACTGAGGATGAAGAAGAGCTAAATGGGGTAGCCTCATCGAAAACGTCAGCACAAATACAAAATCAGCCCAACTCAGGAGAATAGCATCGATACCCCTTTTGTGTGCGAGAATATTCCAAAAATATGCACCTTAAGGACTTGGGATCTAACTTCGTAAGATGTGGGCGGATATTCCGAATATAACAGGTACACCCAAAGATCTGTAGAGGCAGAGGATGAAGGGGCTGATCAGGAAATAACACATGATAGGGTATCTCTCCCTGAAGTACAGACGATGACATCCGATTGATCAGATAAGAGACATTCAACACTATTTCACTTCAAAACTTCTTTGGTATATTGGTTTGAAACATACGAGCTCGTGTAACCTCCAATAAGTGATGATTCTTCCGTTCTGCGACCCATCCTGAGGTAGGGTATCAGGACAAGAAGATTGATGAATAATCCCATGTTGAGCCATAATGGAAGTAAAAGAAGATGATAAGTGCTCGTGCATTGTCACCGTGAAGAACACGAACGGGAACAGAGAACTGTGTCTGAATCTCAACACAGAAAGTAGAGAAAATAGAGAACAACTCAGATCGAAACCGCATCAAATATAACCATGTCATCCGGGAGTGATCATATAGCGAAACCTTGGGAGAGATGGGACTGAATATGACCTCCAAATATCAGAGTGAATAAGCTCAAAGGGAGCAGAGGCTCGTGTATTTTTCCGAGGTAAATATATTGCTCGATGATGCTTAGCGAACTGGCAAGACTCACAAAATAGTTGGGACACTAACCGAGTCTCATGACATAATCGCTTGAAGCTGAAAAGAGATGGATCAATAACAGTGGAGAAAAATCCAGAACAAGTCACACTGGATGAATCAATGTCTAATACATAAAGCCCGCCGGAGGTACGACAACCTCTACCAAGAAGTTTCTCTGTCGAAATATCCTGAATTTTACAAGAACTAGCACAGAAGACAACACGACAACGATGAGTCCGAGTCAATACACTAACAGATAATAAGTTCAAAGGAAAATCGGATAAAAAGAGTACTGAAGAGATGGTGAAGTCAGAAGAAAGGGGAATTGCCCCCACTCCTCGAACCGGCACATAAGATCCATTGGCAACTCGTACGTTAGGATATGAGGTAGAAGAATAGTCACATAGTAAATTTAGAGAGCCTGTCATATGATCAGAGGCCCCAAAATCAATAATCCAGCGTCGAGGAGAAGCAAACCAATAAGCGACAGTCTAAACCGACTGAACAGTGGTGACCAATGAATAATGCTGTCGAAAAAGATCTATCTCACAAGGAACGACACACCCAAAGCCAATGATAAGTCCACCAAGACGATGAGTCCCAAGGAGGCAGTCCGATCACATGCCACAATGCAAATGATCCAACATCTCGATCATATAGAAACACACAGCGAAACTGATCACCACGAATAGAATAATCCAATCAATAACATGACAACATCAGGAACATATCAAAGGGACATCCAAACCAATAGGAGCCACGAGCAATCTCATTGGTAGCACACACACTAATCATCACGAAGTGGAAATCAAATAACCGTATGCACCAGTAGGAAAACTCAATCAAAGGAGCAACCAAGTGAAAAATCGAAGGGCCAATTGCATGAAATGTAATGAAAGACACGAGCCACAGAGTATCTAACAGAAAGGAAGTGTGCCTAAGCAAAGGAACAATCATCCGAACAAATTATATAGAGTTTAAACCTTGAATAAGGAAAAATGAGCTGAAAATGAGGGCATATGCTACGGTCGTAGGAGGAAGAGAGGTCCAACACAAGGAGAGGAACAATCTGCCAAGTTGGGTCATCGGTCGGCGGCGGCGCGTGAGCCAGACGGTGGCGTGTGGGATTCATGTGCCGAAGGCTTGGGTGACGTGTGAGCATGCGTGTGGCGTCCTATCATGAATGGGTTCAAACAGAGTGTAGATCTGGAGATGCTCTACCACCCCATGAGGTCAAAACAGGAGAAAGAAGCACGGATGATGGTGCTTCAACACCATCGCCGCCGCGGGAAGGTAGCCTTGGGCGTTTGACGCCACGTGCGGTGGTTGTTGGCGCTGGGTCCTAATCCCTCGAGGTCGCCGGTGGCTGGGCTAGTTGGTGGTGGTGTCTGTCCAGTTGGGTGGTGGCCGGAGGTGGTGACGGTAGGGTCACCCAAAGGTGGCTGATGATTGGGCTGGGTGAAGAGATGACGGGAAAGCATATTTCATTTATTGTCAGCAAAATGTTTATATACATCATGTATCAAATATCTAAAATACCCCTAAGGGTCAAGACTCATAACAATGGGTAAGTATTCAACCCAACATTACTAGTTGGACTACCAACCAAACTATACTCTAGACTACTTTTATTAATAAGGAAAAGTGAGTGGGGTGATTGAGAATGGTGACAAAGGAAATAAATGATGATACTTCCACTCATTTTTTCTTATTAGGAAAAGTAGTTTGGAATGTAGTTTAGTTGGTAGTCCAACTAGGAATATTGGTATTCAACGAAGAAGCATCAAGCAGAAGATAATAATCATAGTGGTGTAATGAGGGATGGAGGAAGGGGGAGCTTTTGGTTAGAATGATGATGCGTTATGTTGGTGGTTTGGACGAGGATGTGTTAATATTGGTGCTTAGGATGAGGATGTCTTGTGACGTGGATGAGTTGCGAGGATGAGGATGGGTTATAATGAGGATGAGGCTTAGAACTTCTATTCTACCATTGGCAAGACGTTAAAAGTTGTTGCATTTGTCTCATAGAAAGCACCTTATGGGACATTTACGTATTGATAATCTCTAGAAAGCTATGATGGTCATGCTCATGATATATTTCAGCGGAGCATCTTATTCCTGGTACCGTTGTCAGATTCTCACTCCATGCTTGTACTTGGATGAGACAATTTAGAGACTGATTTTTTCCCTTAACATGAAAGTTAAGCATTTGGTCCGAAGGCGGCCTTCACAATGGCTGTTGAAGTCAAGGGGAGAAACCAGCCTAGATAAGTATAGAATGCATTTAAGTTGGATTGATAACGTTATCCATAAACTAAGGGAAGTTAATGGACTGCCACAACCAGCTGCCTTCTCTCAGTCTCCCTGACATTGGTTTCCGAACTTTTTATTTTGTGCATAATCCTGATGCAAGTCTTAGTTGTCCAACAATTATAGGGTGGCATGTTCCATTATCCCGGCCTTTTGACTGCAGTAGTGTTTTATCTTGCCAAACCTTTGCCTATTTGATTGGGGCCTGAGACTAACATGAAATGTTTTTTGTCTTCGACAGGCAGAGAATCTGAATGCCATTGAGACATGATAATGGCAAATCCAATGACGACGGGTATTCTGTTTGTGGTTTCCATTGGGAGCAAGGGGGTAATCATACAAGCAAATAAATATTGAAGGATTTCCTACTGACTTCACTGCTGCGGCATGATGCATACTCTCTATCTCCTGGAGATGATGAGATGTAATAATGGCTGGTTGTTATGGCATCCTTCCATGTTCTTTCTGGAGATTCATCTGGTGCTTCTTTTGTCTCAGTAAGCTGGTATTTTATGCATAACATCATATGTTGAGAAGTCTCAGCTTCAAGGGAGTGCTTTGAACATGAATGCCATAAACTTTGTGGTACTTGCAGTTTCCATCAGTGATAGGCTGGCTATATATATTATGGATAACTTTACAAGTGGAGGAAGAAAATATGAGACTCTTCTCTGTCTGGACTCCTTCTCCAAGTCCAATATTAAGAATGGCACCATGGATATCGTCTTGTGGTGGCGTGGCCTTGGCAGCGAAAGAAAAATAGCCTTGCAGTGACCTCGCAATGCTACTATATAATTGTCATCTTCAGAGGCATCAATTGCCAAGCAAGAGAGCAAAGGGCCGACGACCTAGTACAGAGAGTCCAGATTGGTTGGCTTTGGAACAGAAATGTTGATTTCCTCAATGCAAGAAGATTCAAGTTCAGCCGTTGATAAATGATTTCAAGTTGATAGGCTACTTATTGGGCCGGTCCTTGCAATGTTGATTTGAGGCAACCTTGTACTAGGGTTTACAGTTGCAGTTAAATTGTGGAAGTATCTATCATGTTGGCATTGGCACTGGCATTGGCAATGATAAAGAAGCCGGCATTGGGATTGATAAGAAGCTAGCACTTGGACTAAAACCTAGATCTAAGACCCAATTTGTTGAAACACCATAAAAAAGAAACGAAAGGGAAAAGGGGAGACTGTTCTCTGTACATGTATGTATAGATATAGATAGATACATGCACAAAATGGCTTTATTTGCATCTCCTATCTATTTCACCACCCATTCAGACAGCAGCACCAACACACAGCCAACAAGCAAGCAGCAACATTAAAAAACACACTTCTTCAGTGATGAGTTTATTTTCTCATCTACTTTCTTTGCCATCTTCCAACCATGCCTCAAGCCTGGCTTCTCTATCCGCCTTGAACTCATCATAGTTATCTGATCTAGACCTACTAGACCTCGACGACGATGCATGATGAGACTGGAGCTTACAGTCGGTGGGTGCTTTAGCATCTTCTTCTTCTTCTTCTTCTTCTTCGTGGTTGTCTTCGTCGTCAACGATCTGGCTCGATAAGGGCAGTTCTTCAACTTCTTCTTCATCTGGCAGAGTTGATAAGCTTTCGTCGTGATAGGCCCCCAAATCTTCTACTTTGATTTCTTGTAGTTCCATTAGATCGATTTGTGGCCACTTAAAATTTCCGGCCTTGTGTAGGACGGATGATAGATAGCTGCCCATCATCCTCCTCTCACCATCCCTCCGGGCACTCCAAATTGATGGGCTCCATGAGCTGGGCATTCCTCCTATTTGGAAGCTTGAATTGGAGCGTTGGATCAACCCTCTTATCGGTTGTTTTGTTGACATAATAGCTAAGGATCTCTTTATCTCGCCAATCATTTCATCGGCGATGGGACATCCACATTCTTTCATTGATCTAACCATGGTGATCGAGTCCTCCAGATCCTCAGCTTGCAGAAGAGTTTCACGCGAGTTCTCGACGATGTTGTTTCTAAGGCCAACGACGTTTGGCACAGCATGCTGTGCATGCTGCTGAATGTAATAGAGCCCAACTGAGGGTTCATTTGCAATGTATTTTATCATATCTCCCAAGGATTCATTTAACTCCACAAAGCCATCACCGGCGGAGAACTCGTACATCTTTTTGAGGATGATTCCAGCAATTCATCACTGCTTTCATTTCATCAGAGGTCGGTCACAAAGGCAACATAATATCTGAAGCCAAAAAACACAAAATGAGAGACTCGTATATCCAAGAGTTGTTAGATGCCATAAAAATTGATATTCTTCAAGCATGGCTGGATGGATCCATCCTTGTTGCACCAAATTTTTGCCCAAAAACATCTAAACAAAGTCGTGATACCACAGAGTTGCACTGCAAATTTCGTAGGCCACATATCATTTGGGATGTTTAGAAATGTGATCGTACATTCAATATTAGCACCAATAAGTAATAAGCCAACAGACTTTCCAAGAAAATCATCATTATCCCCGTGGAGGCAAATGCCCACGAAGAATTTAATACCAGATGCTTTTGCTCATTAAACTTCATCATTGTGATAAAAAGTTTGTGGATTTTCAAAAATCTAGAAAATGGTAGATATGACAAGTATAAATAACTAAAACAACTTGAGCACAAGGCCAATTTGCATTATTATTCGAGATAGTTCTAATTGATATCAAAATATCGTTCATCTCTGTCCTCCTCTTTCTTCTGTATGCTCCTTTTTTCTTCTTTTGTTTAACGATTTCATAGAAATTCCATTTTTGTGCTTAGATTAGTACTTTCAATGGTACTCTTGAAGGATCAGATAAGAAATGATGAAATCTGCAAACAAGTTTTTTTTTTTTCCTTTTAGATTAGTTCTTTCAAGAGACTTATGGTAGCCTTTGAAGGATCAGATAAGAAATCATGAAATCTGTAAATAAGTTGGGGTAACACCGATGATGGAAAATGTCAGAGAGCATCGTCTTTGGTGTGTGAAATGTTTGGCCATACGAGGCATCGGTGAGAAAAGGAGAGATTATTCAATTGGAAGCCAAAATGTGTAGAGGGGGACTGAAAAATACATGAGTGAATTGATCAAGAATGGCCTTAAAATGTTGCAACTTACTAAGATTGCACAAGCTCGAAAACAAGGATACATGTGGCTAAACCCATCTAGTGAAAAAGGTATAGACGATGAGATAAGTGCATTCAAGAATGACAAGCATAGGCAAGCAGTTAAAACTTTGTGCTCTCTTTTGTGCTTCTCGTTCTTCGTTCTCATTGGCTTATTTGGTTAGGCGAACTCCATTTCTATCCACTTCACTACATCAGTATCTGTTTGTCTCTTACTAGACTCCCTAATGCTACCAGCTATAAAAATACCCATAAATCCCATAAACTTACCCATAAATCCCGCAAGTTCTTCCAGATTCCTATTTCTGTACCCATCATGCTCGATGTCTGTCACCATAACATCCCCGTTTACTCATGAATCTTTAAGTCTTGCAATCTCCAGCACCAACCGGCCTTAAACAAGCTTTTAAAGCAGAAGTTATCCGAAGATGATAAAATGATCAAAGTTCTCAAATAGCAGGACTCTGTAAACTACAAATATGCTAGAAAGAGGTCTTCATTGTAGATAATGAAGTTAAAAGTATTGAAAAAACCAACTCATTAAATTTCACTTTTAAAAAAATGACCTTCAAGTAAATGAAGTCATGTAGGTCAAATATAAATTAAAATGATTAAATAAATGCTCTCTCATTCCTCAACCACGAGGGAAAGGTCACGGATCATGTGTCAAAACTTGAGAGTAATTGAGTTCTTTAATTATAAGCAGATTAAGCTATCTTTATATTAAATGGAAGAATCATTTACCTAAAATTAAATGAAGAAACAAAAGACCAAAACTCAATAAAAATGATTTTGCATAAACAGAAACTATTAACAAAACAAGAATGCGAGGGAAATAAATCAGTGCAATAATTTTTTAAAAATCGTGATGTTTGAAAATTGAACTTTGGCATATCTTCCTTTGCTATAAGCAAAAACAGTGTTAATTCTTAGTGATTCATTTTGGAGAGCAAAATGAAGGAAAAATAGGGGTAGGGTGCTTGAAATATGAAGACTTTTTTTTTCGGAAAAACAATGGGTCCATTTATAGGCCTTACCCTAAAATTAAAGTTTGTTTTTCTCCCTTTTCGGAACTAATTCATCCATTATTCAAATTGTAACTTTTTTCACAAGTTTAGTACTTTGGAAGCATATTAATTCATCAAAGATAGCAAATGTTCGATTGTCTAAAATATCATAGGAAAATAATTAGAAGTTCATTTTCTAGGTTCTTATTACTGATCATTGCATTTGAAGTAAACACGATTGTAGACCGTCAAGATTATCATAATTTGAAAACAGTTGCTTGAAGATGTAGTGAAGACATTAGTGTTTTAGGGGGAAGAGCAGTCAATCGAAAGACCATATAAATAATGCTTAGAAAGTTGAATCTTATGGTTGTAAGTTTAACAAATTTCAACTTATATAATAGGAATGCGATTTTCCAGCTTCTTAGTGATCATCAATTTTATGAATAGCCATATTGAATGCCACACTACTCACCAATAACTTTTTTCTTCTATAACTTCATAGTTGATATGCTAAATACTCGAGTTATTTTGCCTATATACCTAAAATTGATATCCCATAAGACTTAATTATTTGTAGGTCAAAGGAGATAGCAAGCACTTGTATAGAGGGAGAAGTTAATGAAAAGATTTAACTTTTTCCGGAATTATTTGTAGGTCAAGCTTACACATGCTATGCTGTGCTAAATAAATTAGTAATTTAGTTATTTTTCAACATCACACATGTTATGTTACATGCACGCAGCACACGTCATTGTCAAACACATGTTATGAGTCTCGTGGAGCAATAGAGTGAAAAAAAATACCAATAGACTAAAAATATGATAGGACATTGAGAAAAGATATGTATTGGAACTATAGCATTTGCAGTTGCATTTTAAATAAGCTCGTCCAATGCATGGGGCAGAGAACTAGGATAAACCAAAGGAAGGTAACATAACAATGGAAGAGTACAACAAATATTTCACCAGAAAGCAACACTTCAAGCTCCTTGCTTTTTGGTTTTTCTTTTTTTCTAATTCAAGTATGACAGGGGTAAGGGCCTTGAGGCCATTGTGGCTAAGTCTAGACCAATCACAAGGTGAGGGGTGAGGGGATGAAGGTCATGGTGGTCAGGAGACGCAGTTCAACCTTAAGGCCCAATCACAAGGTCGGGGTGAAGACTAAAAAGTTATATGATTGTCAATGCCATAAATCAGATGACCAATAGGACATCCTACCTTTCTTCACAAAATCCTACTTGCCGAAGCCCATATGTCAAATTATCAAAATAAGGATTGACAACTTTTGCCGTTTGTTTCAGCTAATTTTGTCCCCCTTCTCTCTCTCTCTCTTGATAACCTAGAGGCACCGCTGAGTTAGCCGGGCTAACCTGAGGGTGCAATGCAGACCATACAAGCATGAGAATCAGGTGAGTGAGCTGACAAGCCAACTTAGAGGTGGCCAACCTCATACTAGCACAAGCAAGTTTGAAGAATTGAACTTGTGACGTTGAGGATACTGGATTTCTCGTCGGACCAACTGGACTACCAGAGAACTGGTTCTCTTTCTCTCTCCCCCTCCAAAACAAAGCTCTTTTCAAGTCTAGTATGTCCATAGAAGCTATAGGAGTATATCAACATTTCTTGTTAAAGCTACCATTTCAACATACTTGAAGTGAGAAAAAACCATCAATCCAACAGAAAGCTTCTTCAATCATAGATCAAAGATAAAATCAAAGAGTAATTGAGAATTACTAAGCGAATCTAACGGATTCACCATATTTTACCCCTTGTTAACAGCAATGCATGAAACCATCAATTCAGCAGAAAACTTCTTCAATCGTGGATCAAAGATTAAATCAAACCGTGAATGGGAATTACTAAGCCAATGTAACGTATTCACTATATTTTACCCCCATTTACCAGCAACTCTGCATCTTCTTGTCCTATAATTATCAACCATCAATGCTGGAACACCTTGTTGCTTACTTGCTTATCAATATCAACATAGATGTTTTTTTTGCCGGTCCCAAAATGATGAAACAGAATACCAGCATACTCCAACAGAGACCATCAAAGCCCAGTTCCAAGGTTTCAGTCATTTCCAAGCACCAAGCACAAAGAAGATATACTCCTGATGCGTTCTTCAATCAGTTCACCAAATCAAAGCTCATTTCCTTCTCAAACACCTTCGAGGCTTTTTGTATAACTCAGCAGCGGCAAACACTACAACCACCTCTCTCATATGCAAAAGGCAAAACAATAATATCGTCCAATTGGCACCACCCAGTCAAATCCCATTCGTTGCCATTTATCTGGTTATCAATGCATTCTCATTCTTAAGTATCCTTTCCTTTTCGGATATGGAATTCAAAGAATGCCAAATAAAAAGCCGCAAAAACCATCAAATTCGGTTACAATGTCATAGATTTGCATACCGTTTGATCCCGAAAAATCAATTCCACACATCCAAAACAATTAGGTCCAAAATTACACCAATATATGAAATCCCAGAAAACAAATTGTTGTCTTTTCCCCAAAATCTAGTCCTTACTCCTACAAAACCAAAAAAAAAATCCCCTTTTTCATCTCGATAAGCAAATGGGCATGAATTTGGAAGGACTGAGATCATGGGTTTCGATCAATCAAGCAGAAAAGAATTCCATAAACATCGACTACAAAACAAAGAAAAGTATCAAAATGAGAAGGCAATGGTCCATAAAGTGGAAAGGGGCGTAAAAGGATACTCACAGAAAGCTTGTAGATAGAAGCAGGCGTAGTTGGGCAGAGTAATCTTTGGAGACGAGCTGCAGATTTTGCCGATTATTAGGGGTAAAATCATAAATTCATAAAGCTTCTCTGGTTCCTGTAACTCTTTGTTTTCTTTCCAGCCCCTGATTTTCTGTGATCGGATTACTTTACGCAGATTCGAGGATGTGCGTGGTTTTTTTTTTATTTTTTTATTTTTTTGCCAATTACTTTAAGAACGTCTCGAATTTTTTATAAAACGGTATATATTATTATTTTTTATTATTAAAAATGGTAGTATAGTGTCGTTTTTATTTTGATAAAACAATAATACAATATACACTATTATTTTCAATTTTTTTTTGATGATACGATAATATACTAT
>JAOWBR010171395.1:0-20411 GCA_028571145.1 Dionaea muscipula
TTTAAGGGTGGATGCACTTTAATTCTAAATGTTTTTTTTGCAGATTGCTGTCGACCGTAGTAGCCATTTGCTGCCACTTTGCTGTTCACTAGTCAAAATGTCGAAGAGATCTCATCGCACTGATACACCTTCCACATCTGATGCACCCCCGACTGATGCGGGTGACGGTATTCCTGACCTTCCTGATTTATCTCATCTTCATGCTCCCCCTACTTATCTTACCGATTTATTGCCTAGTTATCGTGATGTGGTGCATAGGCACCGCCATGGTGTGTTAGTAGGGCGCCCCATCGTGAGGACCCACTACTTATGTGAGCACGCCTTGAACACTCTAGGTTTATATGATGATGTCATGTGGATGTTTACAGAGTTAGGGTGAGGACAATTTGTTACTATGGCTTACCCTATGGCCTATCCTACTTACGCCCCACTTACACTTGAGTTTTTGGGCTCACTGCATGTCGAGATTACCAGGGGATCCCGTTCTGAGGAGGGGTATATTGCTTTTCGTTTATTCAATACCGAGTATGAGATGACCCTATCCCAATTTAGTGCTATCTATGGTTTTCCTGTGGGAGGGGCTAGGGAGGTATCTTCTGATTTTGAGGTAGATAGGGTATGGTCTTCTATTACTGGTCGGGCCCACTTTCCCGCTGCCTCTGCGAATGCTTCCTATATTGAGCACCCTTTTTTTTTTCGCTATGCTCAGCGTGTTATGACACATACATCTTCGGGTGTGGTGATAGTGAGGTAGTGGTCCGTCAGTTTGAGCTATTTTTATTTGATGCTATGTTTGGAAGCAAGGGAGTTAGTGCCTTTTTGGCCCAACATTTGCTCAAGATGGCCATTCTACCCATGATGACATTTGTATCGGTGGGTTGATTCCATTGCTATTTCTTTGGGCTATGATTTGACTGTTTTTGATCTAGTGGGGGGTCGAGATATGATAGGTGTTGATATGCTTATGAGTATAGGGATGATCCGTAGGATCAACTCCGTCTTTCACTTGACTTGGAGGGGGACAGACCATATCGTACGCCCGTCGGCTCCTGCTCGTGTTACTGTTAGGGATCAATCTACCTAGTTGATTCCCGATGATGGCCAGAAGGATGTCCAGCTCTCTCCTCATGGAGTTGCCCCACCTTCCCTTACCCACCATGCCCCACCGTGGCCAGCACCTGGAAGGAGGGGTAGAGATAGAAATGATAGGATGTTTAAGATAATGACTGAGATGTAAGCTTCTTTGCGTGAGGTGTGTTCTGAGGTAGCGGTGCTACCCTAATTTGCTGCTTTCTTGTGTCCTGTCATTCCTGTTTAGTTTCTTGTCTTTGTTATGTCTTCTGTGTGTTTGGGTCTGATTTTCCTTGCAGGTTCCTATTTTGTTTTGTTGCGTTATTCCGGACCGTCCGTCTTCTGTGTGTTTGGTCTGATTATTCATGTATGACTTGGCTATACTTGTTACGATCTCGTGATGAGCTGTTTTCTGTTTACTCTGCCTTCTATGCCGAGATTTGTATACAGTTCTCTATTCCTATCTATATGCTTCAGAGTGATAATACTTGTGAGTACTTTCTCCACTCAGTTTACTGCTTTTATGACTTAGCACAGTATTATTCATCAGTCTTTTTGTCCTCATACCCCCCTCAGAATGGGTTTGCGGAGTGCAAGAATTGTCATTTGTTGGAATTGACTCGCACTCTTGTGTTTCAGACTATGACGTCTAAAATATTTTGGAGTGAAGCAATGTTGTGTATTTGATAAATCAGATGCCGTCGGATATTCTTAGGGGGAGATTCTCTATTGAGTGTTATTCCCTCATCAGCCTCTGCATCCATTGCCCTTGTGGCTCTTCGGGGGAGTGTTA
Organism: Dionaea muscipula; assembly: GCA_028571145.1. Lineage (NCBI taxonomy): Eukaryota > Viridiplantae > Streptophyta > Magnoliopsida > Caryophyllales > Droseraceae > Dionaea > Dionaea muscipula. The sequence goes on from JAOWBR010171395.1 coordinate 1,865, forward strand.
CGTACGAGACATTCAACCCGACCTTACGATGCTTGATTCTAGGTCTCTGCAATGCATCTTTTTGGACTACTCTCACACACAGAAAGGGTATCGGTGCTACTCTCTTGACTTACGACATTTCTGTATCTTTGCCGATGTGTTTGATGAGGCTACAACTTTTGTTGCTTCTTCTTCCTCACCTGGGTCATCATCAAAGTCTTTGTCAGTGGATGATATTCTTGTCCATGAGTCAGTTTCGGTTGCACCAGTTCTTCCACCCGCTTCTCCGTCTGATCTCCTTTGCCTCCTCAGGTTTATACTCGAGGCCATCACCATGTGATTTCTTAGGGTTTCACAATTGCTTCTGCGCCTCCCGTAGCTTATGGATGACAAAAAAAAAAAAAAAATCCGAACCGCGGAGATCCGTCCCGACCCTGCCTCAAACGAGATCAAAATTCGGGGTCAAAACGGGGACGAGTTCGTGGAAAAATTTTCCACCCTGCACGGGGTCGGGGACGGAGACTGGTATGCACCCCGCATGAACCCGCCCCGAACTCACCCCGCGGGGACCCGTATATATGTTTGTTGTATTATATGTATTTTCAGTATTAAGGGAAACAAGGACGGGGAAATGGGAAAACGAGGTTGGGGAAACCGAAAATGGAGATGGGGAAACGGAGATTAGGAAATGGGGTAGGGAAAACGGGGACGAGGAATAAATTTCTTTTCCCCGCAGGGACAGGGATGAGGAATTTTTTCCCCCACGGGGTCGAGGACAGAGGAAGCAAAACCCCGCACCGCCCTGCCCCGTTGCCAACCCTACCATAGCTGCTCCTGAGCCAATCCGTGCCAACCCCCCGTTTTCGTCATTGGATTCTTTGTTACCTACTTTTTCCTCCAATCTGGATGTTCCTATTACCCTATGGAAGGGCCAGAAGAGTTGTGTTACATATCCTCTTTCTGCTCATATATCAGATACAACAACTTCTCCTTCCTCGCAGGCGTTTATCTCTGCTTTGGACTCTGTGACTGTTCCTAAATCATTGTATGAGCCTGTATCTTCCGCCAGAGTGGAAGCAGGCAATGTCAGAGCAGATGGAGGCCCTTGAGGCTAATCAGACTTGAGATCTTGTTCTTTTGCCTCATGGGAAGAAGTCTATTGGTTGTGAATGAATCTTTGTTGTCAGAGCTTCCCCTTCCTTGCAGGCGTTTATCTCTGCTTTGGACTCTGTGACTGTTCCTAAATCATTGTATGAGCTTGTATCTTCCGCCAGAGTGGAAGCAGGCAATGTCAGAGCAGATGGAGGCCCTTGAGGTTAATCAGACTTGGGATCTTGTTCTTTTGCCTCATGGGAAGAAGTCTATTGGTTGTAAATGAATCTTTGTTGTGAAGGTGGATTCGGATGGTTCTATTGCTCATTTTAAGGCCGGCCTAGTGGCCAAAGGATATGTTGAGGTATATGGTGTTGATTACACTGACACATTCTTTCTTGTAGCCAAAATAACCTTTATTCAGCTTCTGATTTCTCTAGCTGCCTCCTGTCATTGGCCTTTTTATTAGTTGGATGTGAAGAATGTCTTCTTTCATGGGGACTTGATTAAGGAGCTGTATGTGGAGTAACGTCCTGAGTTTGTTGCTCAGGGTGTGTGTGGTTATGTTTGTCGTGTGAAGAAGTCTTTATTTGGGTTTCGACAGTCTCCTCAAACATAGTTTGGACGGTTTAGTTATGTGTGGTTATGTTTGTCGTCCGAAGAAGTCTTTACATGAGCTTCGACAGTCTCCCCGATCATGGTTTGGACGATTTAGTTCTGTGATCTTGGATTTTGGTCTACGACGGTCAGCAAAAAGCCATTCAGTTTTCTATCGACATTCCAGAGATGGATGTATTTTCCTTGTGGTATATGTTGATAATATTGTCATCACCGGTAGTAATAGGACATGGTTTGCTTCTTTGAAGACGTTCCTTCAGAGTCATTTTCATACCAAATACTTTGGGCCTTTGAGGTATTTCTTAGGAATCGAGGTGTCTCGCTGTAAGTGTTGGATTTTCTTGTCTCAACGTAAGTATGCTTTGGACTTACTACAAGATACTGGTATGCTTGGTGCTAAGCTAAGTGACACTCCGATGTTTCCTGGGCTGAGACTTTTGCCTGTACAGGGCACTATGTTGGATGATCCAGATTGGTACAGGCGCTTGGTGGGCCAGATAAACTATCTTGCTTTCACTCGCCCTATATTATTTTCACAGTGCGTGTGGTCAGTCAGTTTTTGTCTGATCCTCGACTCCCTCAATGGAAAGCAGCTGGGCATATTCTCTGATATGTCAAGGGACAACCTGATTGAGGGCTGCTCTATAGTGATCATCGTCACAGGGGTATTGAGGGTTTGTCTGATGCAAATTGGGCCGGCTCACCCTCTGATCAGAAGTCCACCAGTGGTTATTGTGTTTTTGTTGGTGGCGACCTGGTTTTGTGGAAGAGCAAGAAACAGTCCGTTGTTAGATTGAGTGTTGAATCTGAGTATTGTGCTTTAACCCATTTGACTAGTGATGTCATCTATCTCCATCAGTTGCCCGATTAGTTAGAGTATCCTGCCTCGAGGCCTGCTCAGCTGTGGTGTGGTAATCAGTTTGCCAGACATATTGGTTGTGTTTGGTTCATGGATTAGGCATCCCGGATAGGATAACTTATCCAGGATAAGTCACTATCCGCTGTTTGGATGTTATTTTGCTATTCTGGATAAGTTATCCTATGGCAACCATTTCCCACTAAAATGCCGGATAACAAAAGATGGGGGGAAGGTGTTATTAGTTATCCATGGCGGTCGGATAAAGAAAAAATAGGCGAATTTTTTTTCGACGGACTTTTTTCGGCGAAAATTTTGTGAGTGAATTTTTTTCCGGCGAATATTTTCCCAACAAACTTTTTTCGACGAAAATTTTTCCAGTGAATTTTTTCGACAAAAATTTTCCAGCAAATTTTTTTCCAGGTAATTTTTTTCCCGACGAACTTTTTTCAAATGAATATTTTCGACGAACCTTTTCCGGTGAATTTTTTCCCACCAAATTTTCCCCGACGACTTTTTCTCGGTGAATTTTTTTTCGGAAAACTTTTTTTGTGAAACTTTTCCCGACGAATTTTTTTTAGCGCTTTTTCCCAGTGGAATTTTTCGACGAACTTTTTCTCGGCGATTTTTTCCCGTCAAATTTTTCACGATTTTTTCTCGGTGAATTTTTTCTCAGGGAACTTTATCCCGCGAACTTTTTCTCGGCAATTTTTTTCCTTGTAGAATTTTTCCTGTCAAAATTTTCACGGTGAACTTTTTCCAGTGAAATTTTTCCCGATGAACTTTTTTCGACGAAAATTTTTCCGGCGAACTTTTTTCCGACAAATTTTTTCCGACAAACTTTTTTTCTGACAAAACTTTTTTATCCGATGATTTTATCTGTGAACCAAACATGTTTGTAAAATCAATACATCGCATAACTTATCCAACCCACTATCCCATCGTTGCTTATCCCACTTCTTATCCCCTATTATTACTTATTCTCCATTTTCTTATCTAGTAACCAAACACGGCCATTACTTCCAATCCGGTTTTCCACGAGCGAACAAAGCATATTGAGACGGGGGTGATATTATGTTGAATCATATGAAAACTACTAATCAACTTGCTGATATTCTCATCAAGTCATAGCGGAGAGTCGAGTTGAGTTTATTTGTAACAAGTTGAGCATGATTAATAGCTATGCTCCGGTTTGAGGGGGGAGTGTTATGAGTCTTGACCTATTAGGGGTATTTTGAGTATTTGATACTTGTAGTATATTAACCCTTTTGTTAATGAAGGACAACAAGAACTTCTCATTACTTTCTCTACAATATCTATTCTCTAGCTTGAGGGAGATTGTTGAATGTAACTCATTAAGGGTATTTTTGTCCTTGTACTATCCCCCTCTCTCTCTGTATATGATTTGTGGGTGTTCTTTGGTTTACCTAGTCACTTTTATTTTCTCATTTGAGCTAACAAGATCTATAAGGGATGTTTCAGAAAAGAAGATAAAAAAAAAGAAGATTCTTTTTTAAAACCTGGGTTTCAAGCTGAATCTTCCTGAACTTTTCCATTTTGCATCTTTCCCTGGGAGACAATGTTGAATGCTAAGTTTATTCTATTTTGTTTTTAGCAAATTGCTATGTCAAATCTAATTAGAACAGCTAACTACATAATGCTGACTGTTTTATTCAATGAATTCAGTTGAATATTGACTTCTTTTGATTTCTGAAAGTTGTTTTCAGTAGTTCTATGCAGCATTGTTGAGTTACGTGTAGTGTAGTTAAATTGATGATTTTCTTGTTCAGGTCCTTTAGCTGATTGATTGTGGTGCTTGTGTTGCTTATTGCTGATGGAAGTTGAGCATGTATGGCCAATCTTCTGGAGAATATTGTTTTTTTGTACTTGATTTTTGCTGTGATAGGTCATAAAACCATTTTTGGACCTCATGCCATAAGCTTGAGGTCTTTGTAGAGGTGGTTCCTTTGACATAGTATCCCAGTGATCTGACGTGGTTGTGAGTTAAAATCTTGCCAGCTTTGAAAAACTGTATTAGAACAATAGGAGGACTTGTGCATAATCCATGCTTCAAATAATCAAAGCATAAAAGGCAGTCATGTCCTTGTCCAAGTTTTTGCTTACTCTTTGGCACACATTTTGACTCTGGAATGGTACTTGGTTATGGCCATTGTTCTGCAGCATACTAGACTTTCTCGTAGTTACATTTGTTTGAGGATAGTATCTTAACTAGAGTCTCAGGCTTATGATTAAGGCCTCATGTTACTGAGGTTAATTTTTTATTGATATGGAGGCACATAGTTTCTGCTTTTGAACCACCAAGTTAAAAATGCAAAAGTCAAGTCTCTCCTTTCCATTGAAATATGGATGCTGGTTTAGGATACCATGCGATATTCACTAGCCATTTTATTTACAGGTGAGAAACTTCTGGATCATGAAGCTTATCTGGTGCCCATTCATATTGTCACGAGTGCTTCTGAGCTTCCGGTTGAGTTCTTAGAGCCCTCTGCTCAAAGTCAGTTGGTAATTGGCTTTGATTGTGAGGGTGTTGATCTCTGTCGTTATGGAACTCTCTGTATCATGCAGGCAAGATAAGAAATGCTATAATTTTCTCACTTAATTCTAGTAGGTGTTTCTCTGTGAAGGCAGATTAACTCTCTGCTGTTGTTATAAGTTGGACACCTGATGCATCTGATGTATTCACTTTAGTTTTCTTTCATTTTTCATTTTTTTTCGTGGTTAAAAATGTAGTAGTTTTTCTTCTCTTATGTCTTCTTACACATGCTATGTCCAAGGTATGTTAAGTAACATGCTTTTCACTGGACCCTTCAGCTCTTCTGCTTGTCAACTCTTCACCTGTTGAGAGTGCTCCTTAACCTCCTCTTTTCCTTCAATGCAGCTTGCTTTTCCAGATGCTATATATTTGGTTGATGTCATTGAAGGTGGAGATATTATCATGGAAGCATGTAAGCCTGCACTTGAATCCAGCCATGTGACAAAAGTCATACATGATTGCAAACGAGATAGTGAGGTCTCTAACCAATATGCTCCTATTTTGAGTCTGATTTTCTAGTCTCTGCATAATAGGGTAATCTATTGATACTTCTATGGCGTAGGCATTGTACTTCCAATTTGGCATCAAGCTGCACAATGTCATGGATACCCAGGTATATATCTGGTTTTGCTCAGTAATGATAGTTCTATCACTTGTAGTTTGTGTCTTTCTTTAGATGGTTTTGAAAGTCGACAATCAAAACCAACTTACACACACCTGTGTCCTTGTACTTGGTTACTTATCCATCAGAGAGCACAAGCTTGAGTTCAGAGTTCAGACACTCATTTTGTGGATTTGGTGTTGATGGTCTATGTTGGGTAGATCATCTATAGAAAACTGCCTACTCCTTGCATTCTTAGTGCTCAAGCCACGTAATGCGACAAAATGTCCACCAAAATATGTAAATGATTGTTTGTTATCTAGTAACCCATCTGTCCTCATCTGCCCATGCTCATTGGTGTAAATAAAAATGCATCTAGGAAAACTGGGATGCGAAGTTAATTGGTGTTCTTTTTATTTGGTGTTAGGAGAATTAGTCGACATGCTGGAAAATTAATTGAGCATCTTTGGTCAAAATAGGTACTGAAGGCATTAGGGCCTATTCTTCTTATACTTAAGATTGACTGTTTGGTTTGTCTGTTTTTTGTTTTCAGTTTTTAGTTTTGAGTTTTCAGTAAAAACAGAAAACAGAAAACGTGTTTGGTTTATAATTTATAATTTATAATTTATAATTTGTCAAGCCTTGAGTTTTTCGATGTTTTGGGTGTTTTGAGAATTTCTGTCGAAAGCATAGATTACAGCTTTTTATCGCTTTCTGCATTTTGAAGATTTTGAACTAAAAACTGTTTTGTGTTTTTAGAAAACAGAAAACAGAAAATTAAAACCAAACGCGTTTTCTGTTTTCTGTAAAACAGAAAACACAGAAAACAACAAACAGGCCAAAGCAAATGCAGCCTAAACTTGTTGGAAAAATTTTGTCTTGAAAAGCTGTAGACATGTTTTTCTTATGAAAAATTTAGTCTGGGACATCAAGAGGTAGTTTGCTAAACTCGAACTTTGACGTTATGTCTAGGTTGGAATTAGTATCAAACTCCAAGACGTGCTCCTTTATCAGAATTGCGTTGAAACTTATAGTGTACTGTTGGGGTGTGTACACAAGTTTCAGACTTTAAAATGTGCTCTTCCGATATTGTCCATAAGTTCATATCATTAACTTCTCCACATAAATCTGAAACTTTGTGAGGTGTGGAAAATTTAAAAGGCAGTGCATTAAAATTTAAAGAGGTGTTGGAAGAGGTAAACCTCAGGTTTTTTTTTTTGCTGAATTTCTAGTTTTACGTTTTAATTTGATTCCTTACTAGAGAACAAGCCCTCTATGTTTTTAGGCACTGTTGAGAGTTTTTATTGTTATTTGCTTTATTTTGGAGTATTCATCTTCTTGTTTTTTTTTTTTTTTTTGCTTTTACCTTCTATATACACATTATACAGGTTAATCCTTGGAGATTGGGCAAATCAAATCCTCAATTCATCTTGTTAACCTATGTGATAGAATATGACTAGAAGGAACTAACCCTAGGAGAATCTGTATCATTTATAAACTCTTAATGAGCCATGAGCTGCAATAGTCAAACTAGTCTAAGGAACTCACAACATTCTCCGTCAAGTTAGAACATAGATATTAATCATGTTCAATTTGTTACGAATTATCTCAACCATTTGTTACGAATAAACTCAACCCAATCCCCTGCAAGTGGCATAGTAAATATATCCCTTAAATGCTCATTGATATTCCCACTCTTCAACTTTTATCTAACAAAATGACAGTCAACCTCAACATGCTTAGTATGTTCATGAAAAACTGGATTAGATGCAATATGAATATCAAACTGACTATCACACACAACTGAGGAGGTCGAGAGACTGGATACCCTAACTCTTCAAGAAATTGACCAATATACGTAACATCGCTAGTCAAATGTGTAAGAGTACAATACTCAAACTCAGTACTAGACCTGCTAATTGACTGCTTCTTACTCTTTCAAGAAATCATTTTCCCACCAACAAAGACATAATACCGGTGGTAGACTTCCAATCAGAAGGTGAGCCAGCCCACAGAGAACCCTCTATACGCCGATGACTATGATCACAATAAAGTTAACCCTGGACAAAACGTTCTCTTATATACCTGAGAATATGCAAAGCCGCTTCTCGATAAGGAACTCAGTGATCTGATATAAATTGGCTAACTACGTTGACGGAGAAAGAAATATTCGGACGAATGATAGCGAGATAATTCAACTTATCAACCAACCGTCAATGCCTATCACATACCTCGCCATCCCCTGGGGCAAGCTTCACTCCAAGAACCATAGGAGTGTCACTAGGTCTCACACCCACCATACCAGAATCCCGGAGCAAGTCGAGATCGTACTTCCGTTGAGATAAAAAATGCCCCGCTTGCAGCGAGCTATCTTAACAACCGAGAAATATCGTAAATCCCCAAGATCTTTAGTCTGAAAACGACACTGAAGAAATCCCTTCAAGGAAGTGATGCTTGCACCATCACTCTCAGCCACAAAAATATCATCAACATACACAACAAAGAGAATACGTCCGACACTAGAGTGTCGATAGAACATCAAGTGATCCTTAACGACTGTTGGATATCAAACTCTAGTACCTCAGAACTAAAGTGCCGAAACCAAGCTTGAGAGATTGCTTTAGGCCATACAAAGATTTCTTGAGGCAACAAACATACCCACACTCAAACTCCCCTTGGGCAACAAACCAAGGTGATTGCTTCAGATATATCTTCTCAGTAAATCATTATGAAGAAACACATTTTTAACAACCAACTGATGCAAAGACCAACTGAAGGACGCCTCAAGAGAAATAAGATGTTTCGAAACCATCTTCACAACAAGAAAGAGAGTATCTGTGTAATCAACACCATAAACTTGAGTATAACCCTTAGCCACCAAACGGGCCTTAAGCCGAGCAAATGTGTTATCAAGGTTCAACTTTACAACATAAATCCACTTACACCCAATAGTCTTCTTGCTGGGAGGCAACAAAACCAAATCCCATATCTGATTAGCCTTAAGGGTCTTCATCTTCTCAACCATAGCCTAATACCATCCAGGAGAAGAATTGCCTCAGATAATGTCCGAGGAATCGGAACAGAATCCAAGGCAGAAATAAAGGCTTGCAAACGAGAAGACACCAATATAGGATATATGAGTAGACCGCGGATAAGTGACACAACTACTCTTCCCTTACATAGGACAATAGGGAGATATAGATCTGACGGGAGAAAAGGTGTCAGAATAGATGATGGAGAAGCAGGTGACGATGGTGGGAGTTGGGTGGGGACCGGCTCAGGAGCAGCTACAAGAGAAAAAGAAAAATCTAACACTATTGGAGAAGGAGGACTAATAGACACAACCTGACGAGGATGACGAGTATACACCTGTATAGGACGGGTGGCTAAAACGGAACATGTGGTGGCGACATTGACAGACGCTGAACAAGCTCATAAATCAAGGTATCATCAACTGTACTAGAGAAAGACTATGACACTCGGGTGAAAGAGGAAGGAAGGGGAAGTAAAAGGAGTAGACTCATAAAAAATCATCGTCATCTCCACGACCTTTTCTCACTAAGTCGGGTTGGCCACACATGTACACATGCACACAAGGTCCGTCAAGTATAGTGCATTGGTTGTCGGTTATCTAACACGCATTTTCCTAACATAATCCGTATACTCATCAAAAGTAACATCAACAAACATACAAAAAACGACCAAGATGAGAATGACACCTATAACCTTTCTATACACTAGAGTAACCCAGAAAGATACACCGAAGAGATTTAGGATCAAGTTTAGTAAGGTGAGGGCGTATATTGTGAACGTAGCATGTACACCAAAAAATACATAACAGGAGAGGATGAAGGAGATGCAGGGAGTTATCCGTAAACAGGACACTGTGAGGAATCTCTTTACGAATGAACAGAGGACGACATACAATTTTTAAGGTATGCAACAGTCAAAACTTCCTCGCTCAAAAAAACTTTTGGACACTCCCATCTGGATCTTAAGGGCTCGAGCCACTTCTATTATATGATGGTTTTTATGTTCGGCAACCCAATTTTGTGGTGTTGTGTCAAGATAGGAAGATTCATGAACAATCCCATGTGTGGTCATGAAAGATATAAAGGTAGATGAGAAGTATTCGCAGATATTATTGCTCCTGAAAACACAGATAGGAAGGGTAAACTGTGTTTGTATCTCAACGTGAAAAACAGTAAAGATAGAGGATAACTCAGAATCACTCTTTATTAAATATAATCAGGTCATGCGTGAATAAGTCATCCACAAAGGGCATAAAATAACGAAAACCACCTTTCGACTCAATAGGAGTAGGACCCAAATGTTAGAATGAACTAACTCAAACAGAGTAGAAGCTTAGTTATTAACTATTCTATGATATTTTATAAACTGACAAGACTCACTAAAGAGGTGAGATAAAGACTGAACGTCTGGACACAAATGCTTGAGATTGGAAAGTGCAGGATGGTCGAAATGACAATGGAGATCCAAAGCGGTAACGAAGAGAATAAGATAAGCAATGGGTGCAGTAGACGATTCGTGGTCCAACACGTTGAGACCTCTTGACGTGTATCGATCCCTACCAATAGTCTTCCTCGTCAACGGATCCTGAAACCCACATTAATTGCCAAGAAACACGACATGACATCGATGAGTTTGAGTGAGCACTTACAGATATTAAATTACTCGGAAGATCAAGTACATATAAAACAGAGGACACAACTAAGGAAGGAGTAAGAGAGACCGTCCCGATCCCCGTGATTGGAATATATAAACCATTTGCCACCCAGACATGAGGATACGGAGAAGTAGGGGAATAATCCCGCATCATACCTATACCTATAGTACAAGTCATATAGGCAGAAATCCCTCAATAAATCACGAACGATGAGAAGCAGAACGAATCGAGTGAACAACAGGCACCGATGTAGTCGATGGAGAATTGGACTCAAGGTCTTGACCATCACGATGAAAGACAATTACAGAATTAATCCGAGAGTTGATATTAACAGACTGAGGAGCAGAGGACCGACCACATAGCTTAAAACACCGATAACAAGTATGGTCGACGACCATACAATAGGAACAAGCCATCCGTTAGGAGTGCTAGTGGCACGGGAAGATGACGGGTTAGTAAGTTGAAAACAAGTTTTAACAACATGGCCCAGACACTAACAATGGGTACAGAAAGGTCGGGCGTCCCCACGACCACGACTATGTCCTCATGACCTAAAAGAACTAGCAAGAGTAACACAATTACCACCATCATGCACCGATCTAGACGTCGATCGTATAGTATGGACCAATACGGTTGGCCCTAGAAAAGTCTTGTTCTAGTGAAGTCTTTTTACTTGCCAGAATTTGAAAACGAACAGAATCAAACTCAAGGGTCATGCCAATAAGAAAGGACATGATTGCAGGCTGCTCTTGAATAGGCATCTAAACATTACACCCTTCATATGTTTTCTTAAAAGACTCAAAATAATCCCCAAGTGAAGCATCTAAACATTGAACTCTTCATTTGTTTGTGGACCAGCCCTGTCTAAATGCTCATCTAGTTCTATACCACAAACAACAATGAGGACTAGTTTGCGCCATAAGAAATAATTGTTACCATCTAACACATCGACCAATTTGGTGGTGGTCAAAACGACCTCCGACACACCCGCTAAGGGAATAGAATGAGGCTCGGTAGCTATATAAAGTCAAGATATCAATGAAGAACCAACAATAAAACAAGGAAGAATGAACAATAGCTCGGCAAACTATAGGTAGAGATAGGAAAAGGCAAATCCAATCAAAAGGAACAAATACGCGCAAGTGACGGTTGGAAGAAAGAACTAGAAAGACGAGAGAAAGATTGTCTTTATGAAGTGGAGGCGGTGGTAGCAGCGCATGGATCTTACATATGGAGGTGGCAGTGGTGCGCGGCGTCATGTGGCGACGACGACGACGAAGCGCTTCGAACGGGTTGGACAAGTCGGCTCACTCAACATCTCTATACAATTAGTTTTTGTAGAAAACACCTCCTTGACGGAGTTCTAGAAGCCATCGCAGCGGCGGGCAGGAGGCGGCAGCGGCAGACTGATAGAGGCGGGGGTAAGGGATCGATGAACAACTAGGGTAGGTGACCCAATGTCAACGAGGTGTCAAGCGTATTCATGAAAAGTTGAATGTTGTGCTCCCTATTACTGCTAGTATCCAGGAGATGCAGGAACAGAGGGAACAATTGATTATTATGCGGTTCTTGGCTGGTTTTGGTCGTGGGTTTTTCCCTATTTGTTCTCAGATTTTACCATCTTTTGCTAAAGTTTATGTCAGGGTGCTTTGCTCCTTACCTGACCACTATGTCGGTGAGTCTAGTGAAGCCAGTAGGGGCTCTGATCGTGAGGATCGCGGAGGCCGTGGAGGTCGTGGTCGTGGGTCTCCTAGAAAATGTGGCAATTGTAGAAAGGTTGGTCATGTGACAGACAAGTGTTTCGAAACTTTCCGGTCGCGCCCCACCCACATTGCACACATTGCAATAAGGATGACCCTTTGAGGGAGACATGTTGGCAACTAGTGGGCCGTTCTTGGGTGGCCAATACCACTAATTTTGATTCTTCCAGCGCTTTATCCAGTGGGCTTGATCAACTTTTGATTTTTAGATGCTCGCTTGACTCAGTCTCAGTCCCTGACCCCTCAACAGGTGGTCATTGCACCCATTGCCTCTTTTGCCAACACATGTACCTCCATTACTTGCCTCTCTTCTACACCTACCTCATAGGTCTTTGACTTTGAAACTACCGATTATCTCAGTTATCTCTACATTATTTAACCACATTCAACCTATGTCTCCTACTAACCGTCTTACTTTGGCCAATGGATCCACCACTTCCATTAGTGGTGTTGGATCTATTCAGCTTAGTCCATCTTTTTGTCTTCCATCTACTCTATACATTCCTGATTTTCCTTTTAATCTCTTATCTATTAGTAAGCTCACAAAAAACTTACATTGCTCCATTTTGTTTCTTCTCGGTTCTGTTGCTATTCAGGACTAGAAGACGAAGATGATGATTGGAGAAGGACGTGAATCTGGCGGCCTCTACTACTTCCTTGGTATTTCTCCTCGATCTCCTACGGGATTCCCTAAGGCCTATTCCGCTGTGGCCACACCTCTCCAGATATATCGCCGTTTTGGTCATCCATCTCTTCCCGTGTTGAAGAAATTGTGCCCTAATCTCTCTACTCTCTCTACCTTAGATTGTGAGTCGTGTCAGTTGGGAAAACACTACCGTGTGTCTTTTATTCCCCGTCTAGACAATCGAGTCAATAGTCCTTTTTCTGTTATTCATTCTGATATATGCCCCTAGTCGCACCATTTCCAAGTTGGGATTCCGTTAGGGCTTGTTGCTATTTATCACTGGCTCCTACATCAACTTGATATAAAAACTGTTTTCTTGCATGGTGATCTTATTTGAAGAGGTGTATATGGAGCAACCTCCTGAGTTTGTTACTTAGGGGGAGACTGAGTTGGTATGTCGATTAAAAAAGGTTTTGTGTGGTCTCAAATAGTTCCCTCGTGCTTGGTTTGGCCGTTTTAGTGAGGTTGTCGTTAGGGGTGGGCAAAAAAACCGCAACCCATAACCCGTAACCGTAAACCGTCAAAACCGAACTGGTTAACCGAACCGCTGTTTATCGGTTACAGTTTGGAATTTGGTGGTTACGCGGTTACCAGTTACGGGTCCGATTTTTTCTTTTTTGGCCTGTCGGTTAACTGAGCCGACCGCCAATTTTTTTTTAAAATATTATATTTGTATAAATATTAATAATATATATATATATATAGTATTTTTAGTTTATTATACTTGTATTTATATAAAATAATACTTGTATAAATATTATGTTTGTATAAATATTAATAATATATATATTTTTAACGGTTTTCGGATAAACCGGAAAACCGAACCGTATATACCGGTTAACCGCATATCGGTTAACCGGTATATACTGTTTGGTTACGGATAATTTTTTTTCGATATTCACTATTCGGTCAACCGAACCGAAATTGACAACGGTTCGGTTAACCGACCGATGCCCACTTGTAGTTGTCATGGAGTTTGGCCTTCGCAGAAGTGGTGTTGATCACTCTGTATTCTATCGGAATTCTAAAGCTGAAAGATTATTCCTGATTGTATATGTAGATGACATTGTTATTATAGGTGATGATCGTCTAGGCATTGTTGATCTCGTTTTTCCTTCATGACCACTTTCGGACGAAAGATTTGGGCAACCTCAAATACTTTCTGGGCATTGAAGTAGCCTAATCAAAAGAGGGTATCTATATAGAAGGAAACCAACTCTACCAAAAGATCGACCTGATGGTAGAAGATCCATAAATAATATTTATTTTAACATGGCCCCTCACGCGAATGCCATTTTTGGGTTTGAAGCGTGGGTTGTGCACTGCCCCATCTCATACCATGTGCTAAATAAATGAGGGTCACATTTGCAAGATTCGAACTCGTGATCTTTTGGTCACGCCTGCTCTGATATCATATAAAGAAACTGACTCTACCAAAAGATCGACCTGATGGTAGAAGACCCATGAATAATATTTATTTTAACACTATATGGGTATGTTTGATTTGAGGATATGAAGATGAGGGATAATTAGTGATGGGGGATAAAAAGAAAGATGAGGAATGATGAGATAGTGGTATGGATAAGTTATGCAATGTGTTGATTTTATAAACTTGTTTGTTTTGTAGATAAAATTCACTGGATAAAATTCATCGAAAAAAATTCGTCGGAAAAAGTTAGTCGGAAAGAAAGTTCGTCGGGAAAAAAGTTCGCCAGAAAAGTTCGTCGAAAAACGTTTGTCGGAAAAGTTTGCTGAAAAAAATTCGTCGGAAAAAAAGTTAGCAAAAAGTTTATCGAAAAACGTTCGTCGGGGAAAATTCGTCGGAAAAAATTTGCCAGAAAAAGTTCGTCGGGAAAAAAATTCTTCGGAAAACAGATTGCTGAAAAACGTTCGTCGGGAAAAATTCGTCTAAAAAAGTTCTCCCGAAAAAAAAATTCGTCATAAAAAATTTGTCGGAAAAGTTCGTTGGAAAAGTTCACCGAAAAAAACTCCTTATCTGCCTTATCCGCCATATGCGGGATATACAATACCATAGGGGGAGTGGTATTATATATACCACATTTTTGTAGGAAATGTGCTAGGTGGGCAATCATTTCCCGAGTGAACAGTAATATCAAACAAGCATTAATTTTCCGGAAAAGCACTGTGCATGTGGGATAGCTAATCCTTATCCCACATGCACAGTGATATCAAACACAACCTGTGTGTCTTGACCCGCTAGGGATGTTGGGATGTAAGCCTATTGATCCTATGGATCCAAATGTGAAACTCATTGCTGAATAAGGAGACCTCCTAAAAGATCCATGGAGATACAGGAGATTGGTTGGAAAGTTGAACTATTTGACTATTCATCATCATCATCATCATGACCATTTTCTACAAAGTGGGGTCTGCCACACGTGTCCGTGGGACACATGCACGCACTGTCGGCTACCTAATACGCATCGTCCTAACCTATCATTAGGGTAGGGCAAAAGAAAAAAGAACACACAACAATGTCATAAAACACATAGTAGCAGAAGTTATAAAAACAAAAAAATAACTCACATAAAATGAAAAAACAGTGAAAAATAATGAACGATAGAGTACTGCACCAATAAAGCTCATTGAGACGCGACATATAAACATCAATAACACGTCTACCGTCCACTAAGTGGAATCAATCGCAGTAATTTGTCTCTTCCACTCTCTCCGATGCATAGCATCCTCCATGGTGAGTTGCAACATGGTTACATCCGTACGGATCACTTTATTCCAAGTCATTTTTGGACGCCATCGATTTCTCGTACCTTCTAACAACAAAGACTTCACCCGCCTAACAGGTGCATCCATCGGTCCCTTCCATATGTGTCCTACCCAGCGTATGCGTTCCTCCCTCATCTTATCAACCATTGATGACGCCCCAGCCCGCCAACGTATTTCCTCATTCCTCAATCTCTTTTTGCGGGTAACGCCACACATCCATCTCAACATACGCATCTCTGTCACCGCCACCCTCTGTGCATGATTCTTCTTGATTGGTCAACATTCTGTCCCGCACAGTAGAGCTGGTCAAATCGCCATTCTATAAAATTCACCCTTCAACTTCAAAGGTACTCGTCTATCACACAGTACGCCTGTGTGTTTATTTTATGTGTTACGTCCTCGTCGATCTCACCGTCGTCTTGTATAACCGACCCTAAGTACTTAAACTTGGTAGTCCTATGAACACTCCATCCATCCCCCATAACCGAGGGAGTATCCCCCTCCTCTCTTTTAAATGCGCACCACATATACTTCGTTTTACTCCTACTAATTTGTAACCCTCTAACCTCAAGAGACATCGTCCACCTTCTCAGCTTATTCTCTACATATTCTCTAGTCTTATTCATTAAAACAGTATCATTCGCAAAAAGCATGCACCAGGGGGCATCCTCGCCCACACCCCTCGTAAGCTCGTCTGACATTGCTACAAACAAGTATGGACTCAATGCTGACTCCTGATGCACACCAACGGTAACTGAAAAGTTGCGAAAGAGCTCTCCAGCCGTCCTAACACATGTCGTCGCCTCTGCGTACATATCCCTAATGGCATCGATATATTTTTTACTCACTCCCTTCTTCTGTAACACCCACCGCATCACCTCTCACAACACCCTATCATAAGCCTTCTTAAGATCAATGAAGACTAAATGAAGATTTGTCCTCTTTTCTCTAAACTTTGCAATCAACCCACATATAATATGAATGGCTTCCATAGTAGAGCGTCCTGGCATAAACCTAAATTGATTATCAGCCACTTTAGTTTCCCTCTGCTGACCCCTGGCATAAACTATTTGACTGTTACTCGTCCTAACATTTCCTTTGTTGTTAGTATTATGTGTCAGTTCATGAGCGCCCCATGCACTAGCCACTGAGTTGCTGTTATACGCATTTTAAGATAGTTGAAGGGTGCACCTGGTATGAGACTACTGTATAAAGATCATGGTCATGTGTACTTATGTGGATATACAGATGTAGATCGGGCCGGTTCTCCAAATGATAAACGCTCTATTATTGGGTATTGTGTTTTTTTTGGAGACAATTTGATGTCTTGGAAGAGTAAGAATCAAACTGTTGTTGCTAGTTCTAGTGCAGAATCTGAATACAGAGCTATGACACACACTAGTTGTGAACTTGTGTCCCTTAAGAATCTTTTGGAAGAACTTGAGGTCATGCAGTTAAAACCCAAGGACTTAAAGTGTGACAATCAAGCTGCTCTTCACATTGTCATGAACCTAGTTTTTCATGAGAGAACAAAACATATTGAAGTTGATTGTCATTTTGTTAGAGAGAAGATTCAAAGAGGGGTCATTAGTACATTCGACGTGAAGTCCAATGATTCATCAAATCTTTGGGTGGTTCGCAGATTCATTCCATCTGTACCAAGCTCGGAGCATATGATATTTATGCTCCGGTTTAAGGGGGGGGGGGGGGGTTAGAGGATTGTTAGTGTTAGGGTATTGTTGGTTTTGTGAGAGTAAGGGTATTTTGGTATTATTGTGTATGTAGTATATATACACTTCATGAATGAAAAGGAAACCATCTTTTGGCACATTTTTGACAGTCTCAATGACCTCGGAATGTGTTGGCTAAAGACTTGCTAAATATGGCGCGAAGGTATCTACTCCTACCAAAAGCTCAAATTTAGGATAAAAGCCTCGGAATTATATTTGCATATTAATGCAGTCCATCAAGCGAATACCCTTTGGACTTGAAACATGGACAATGCATTGCTCCAATCTCACCAAGTGGTGAATATATGGGGGAAGCTGGGTTCAATATCATGACCTCTCATCACAACCTCTTTGCTACCGTGCCGATGAACCCATTGTATCAAAAGCTGATGCTTGTATAGAAGAGCCAACATATATATTTGTCCACACACATACCAACCAACTGGCAAACCAGTCAACGAAATTGAGCCTTTTTCCCACAAAGCGGGTGAGCAACATGGATTGAACAATGTTAGTTGCTTGTGTTTCATGTCATTTCCTTGGTCAAGTCATCAGTCACGAAGTCATATTTTGTAGTTTCTTCTGAACTTTGCCTTGGTCTCCTTCTCACCCTTTTGGTTTATACCATTTCTATTTCTTCCGAATTTTGCCTTGTATAGAAGACTTTCATGTCTCATTGATGTTTTCTGTTTTGTTTGTTCAGCTATTGACAGTTTAATGTAGAAATCGACATCAGAATCCTAAATAGAGTAGAGTCGGCACTGGATTTGATCCATTTGTTTATTCTTCTCCTTTGATTGTGGGGATTTCCTCTATGTTACTGTGCTTTTGTTGGAGTTTTACAATAAATATTGACTTTAGGTGAGACTCGAAGTTTGCTTTCAAAAAGGGAGAAGTCTCAAGGCCATTAATCCATTCATTTATACATATTTGTAAGTGTGTCTATCTATGGTTAAAGGGCCAACCTCTCATCATGGCAGAGGCTTCTGCATTTATGGGTTAGATAGAAGTAAGAATTCCTAATAATTTGTTTGTCCGTGTTTATAGATGAGTCTGTTTCTGCTGCTTACTTTTCTCCTTGTGCTCCATCTCTCAGTATTGTAGTAATCACTTGTTTTGATGTTTGCAAGTGTATAATTCAGAGGATACTGCTGCATATTGCATCCTTGCTCTATAGTGCATTCATGCATTTGTGTCATCTTGCAGATTGCTTACTCCCTGATCGAAGAGCAAGAAGGAC
>JAOWBR010171396.1:0-11364 GCA_028571145.1 Dionaea muscipula
TAGCAAAACGGCTATAAAAACCCGTAAACACTATTCCCGGGGGTACTATTCATCAAAAAACTGAAAACTTCAAAAATGAAATATCGATCATAAATAAGCATAAAACAATATAAAAATGAACATAAAAATACGGGGTATAACAATGAATGCTATTTTTAATGAATATGTAATGTTACGACAGAAAGATCCACAAGTAACAGAGGAACAACCGACTACTTCAGCGCAAGTGGAGCTTGAGACTCCCACACAGACTACTCGCACAGATGACAGCACTGGTAGCACTGGAGAGGATCTTGCCAATGAGATGAGATTTAAATCCAAGAGGCCATACAACACCAAGAGTCTATTGCTACCAGTAGGCCGAAAAGGGAGATTTGAAGACCTACTCGATTTACAGATTTGGTGGCCTATGAACTTCCAATCATTGATGATGATATTCCATGTACTTTCCGAGAATCGCTGTAGAATACATAAAGTGCAAACTGGAAAGAGGAAATAGATGATGAGATGAGGTCTTTACATAAGAACCAAACTTGGGAGTTAGTGTCACTCCTCTATAGGGCAAGAAAACAATTGGTTGTAAGTAGGTCTACACCAAGAAAGAAGACATTCCTAGAAAGGACCATATCAAGTTCAAAGCTAGATTGATAGCGAAAGGCTATGCACAGAAGGCAAGAATAGATTATAATGAGGTATTCTCTCCAGTCGTTAAGCATTCATCTATTTGATTCTTACTATCTTTCGTCACACATTTTGATCTCGAGTTACCCCAACTCGATGTCAAAATAACCTTCTTGCATGGAATGATGGAAGAGGAGATCTATATGGCTTAATCAGACGGTTTTAAGGTCAAGGGAAAGGGGAATTGGGCTTGTAAACTGAAGAAGTCATTGTACGGGTTGAAACAATCTTCGTGCTAATGGTATAAGAGATTTGATAAGTTCATGTTGGCTCAAAGGTAAAACACAAGCCATTATGATCACTGTGTATATTTTCGAAAGCTTGATAATGACGCCTTCATTTATTTGCTCTTATATGTCAATGATATCCTGATTGCATTTGAGAGCAAGGTGGAGAGTGACGGGCAGAAAGATCAATTAAACCATGAATTTAAAATAAATGACCTAGGAGAAGCGAAGAAAATTCTTAGCCTGTAGATTTACAACGACAGAAAGAAGGGCATGGTTTGCTTACACACAAACTTAGTATTTGAAGAAAGTTCTGCAGAGGTTTAAGATTGGTAACCAAACCAAGTCGATAAGTACATTGTTGGCTCCCCACCTTAAGCTTAATGCTCCAATGTCTCCACGTACAGATGACGAACGTAAGCATATGGCTCATGTTTTATATGCAAATGAAATTGTGTCGTGATGTACGCAATGGTTTGTACTAGACTTGATATTTCATAAGCTATGGGTATGGTGAGCAGGTACATGCATGATCCAGGGAAAGGTCATTGGCAAGATGTGAAATGGATCTTACGGTACATCCATGGTATAACTAATGTCGGATTAATGATCGAGATAGCTGACAAACTCGAGGAAAATCTGGTCAGATATATCGACTCAAATTATACTTATGACATGGATAAACGACAGTCAACTATAGGGTATCTTTTTACTCTTGCAAAAGGGTCGAACAATTGAAGGTCAACTTTATAGTCAACGGTGGCTCTGTCTACTACAGAGGCAGAGTACATGGAAGTAACGGAAGCCTTTAAGGAGGCGATTTAGATCCATGAGTTGATTGAAGACTTAGGAATTGCTTAGAAGCACGACAAGGTCAACTCTGACAGTCAGAATGCTATTTATCTTGCAAAGAATCAAGTTCACCATGCTTGCACCAAGCATATTGATGTTTGTTTCCACTTTGCCCGAGAAATAGTGAATGAAGGATATGTTCACCTTCAGAAGATTGGTACAGTATATAATCCAGTGGACATGCTTACTAAGCTGGTATCTGGGATCAAGTTCCAACACTGTTTGGACTTTGTCAATATCTCTCGGAATTGAGCACCTTTGGGTCAATATATAATGATAGACTATAGTTGGATGGAAAAGTCTCACCAAAGTGACTTGGTCATCATGTTGTGGGAGGTCAGGTTCAGGGTAGGCTCCCCCGAGAAAACAACGTAAACGGGTGACCCAATGACAGCCCACTTCTTATGAGCACCACCACAAAAGAACAGTAGTACAAACCTCTCACAATCGTTGAATTAGAAATCATCAAAGGTTCAAATTTTATCTTGAGTAACTGTTCATTCCACTATTCACCAACTACCAACTGTATTTACTATTCACCCACTATCAATCAATCTCAACCGTTGATCTTATTAAATCCAGTAGCCAAACAAAGTCCACATTAGAAGTTTTGCACGCCGATCCATTTAAAATAATTTGAGACAATCCAAAATGGTGGATGCATTTATAATATGTTTTTATGGGGGTATATATGAAATTGTCGAAAAAAAAATATGAGAAATGGCTCAATCCAATCATTTTTCATAATGATTTGGACCGATTTTTGCACTATATTATACCTATTAGATCTAGAATGATTTGAGATAATCCGAACTGTTGGATATGTTCAAAATGTGTTTTTAAGTGTGTACAAGAAACTATACCAGAACCCGAGAGATAAATGCAATAATCCCAAGAAGAAAAAATGTCAAAAAAAAAAAACTCTTTAGAAATTTGAATATATTTGGGTACAATTAACCCTACAGAAATCCGAGGGGTTAATACAATCATTTTTCGAATATTTTGAATACACCCAACTGTTTAGATCATCTAAAATTATTCTGAACCCAATAGGTTTAATATATATAGTGCCAAAATCGGTCCAAAAAACAATCAATTGGAACATTTCCCGATATTTTTTTTTCGACGATTTCACATATACATCGTTAAAAACACATTTTAAACGCATTGACTAGTCTCAAACAATCTAAAACATAGACAGAGTACAAAGTGATGTACAAAATGGCATCCAAATAACCTTCCTAATTATTATATTAGGGGTAATTATATAAACGTCGTTTTTAGTATTAATTTTGACACAGATTTGTGTCCGTTTGATCAGTCATATAGAATGGTCCATATAAGTCCCTATATTCTATGAGTGGGAGTCTGGTTTGGAGTTTTAATTAATAACTTATCCCTATATTCTTTATTTTTATGTCTTAAATATATGTTACAAGTTCTAAAGTACGTCAAATAATATGGATGAAAAGGTTTGATGTGCGTTATTAATTGACAAGAAATAACCAAAAGCATTTGGATGGACAGAGAGATTCAATAGCAATACTCGACTTAATTTAACCAGCTACCGATACCGAAGGACGACAACCTGCAATGTCATCTTTGTGTACACAAGTAAGACGATTCCATTGGCCTCAAATACCACTTCATACATGAGACACTAATCTTGTTGGTTAAAATATTTAGTGATTACTTCAAACACTAATCTAAACCAATCTCAAATCTGACTAGTTGATGTCGCCCTTGATGATAATGCTTCATGGTTTGAAGATTAAAGATCTCCTTTGAATATTGAATATGAGGTGTCCAAGTCTCGTGTAGAAGACGGGCATACAAAGAAAACCCAGAATAGCTTTTCTCCACATCATCTTGATCTTCTGCTAGGATATAAATATATTTCTGGGTCTTCATATCACTAGATATATAATGCAGGGAGAAAAACCTACACAATTTCAGTGTACAAGCAAAAAAAATAAGCTGCAGATTCACTGTCTGTCTAGTTTCTGATTCCATTAAATAACATTGCAAGAGACTGAGAATCTTCCAGTCAGTGTTACCATATCATTTGAAGAAACAAACAATCCAATCCAATCCAATCCAAGTAACAAGGAAAGCTCAGGATCAATGAAAGTAAGCGTACAATAAAAATGACATCAATAAAAGAGTGCATGGCTACAAACACAACACAACAAACATGAAGTGGAGAGAGAGAACATCATATCATTTGACAGATGATGATGAGTTACGGAAACTCGAATCTCATGTAGCTTGGACTTCCAGAGGGAGGGTTAATGTAGACCCAAAGCAGTGAAATGATCATAGAAAGCAGACCAGACCACACGAATACGATAGTTGGCACTTTTCCTCTCCTTCCCATTAAGCCCTTTGCGAATGGGTAAAGATGGCATAAAACCCAGAAGCTAAAGAAGACACCTCCAAGCAGCTTGCTCCACTGAGGGAACGGGCTGTATAATGCCCTCGCCACTCCCACGGCTATGGCGATCATGTTCACCATCATGATTGTAGTTGGAGGAATCATCAGGAAACTCCACCTAACCACATACAACTCTGCAAACTCATCCTCGGAATCATCAGGCACGGCAGATTTAGAAGTTAAGGTGAACGAGATGTCAACTCCCGCTATAACCTTGAGCAGTCCTTGTAGAACCGCAGCTGGGTGTGCACTCGTCCCTCCTACCAACCAGAACTGCTCATTTCTCCACCACTCGTGGAGTGTGATCCCCGACCACTTGATCTCCAGGAGGGCGAGCATGGACAAAGTAAGCGTGATAAGGAGAAGCAGGATAAGGAAGCTCACACTGAGGGATTGGACAATGAATTGCCCTGAAAATAGTGAAAGTGCAGGAAGCATGCAGTATACTATAAGAAAGAAAGAAGTGAACGGATAGATGCAAACATTGAAGTATGCCACCCTCTGCAAGAACTTCATCCTGCGGCTGGCAAACACCGCGTTGTTCCTAGAGAAGAAAATCTCGACTGAGCCCGTTGCCCATCTGAGAACTTGGTGAAGCCGGTCAGTTAGATTGATCGGAGCCGTCCCTCTGAAAGCATCCCGTTTGGTTACACAATAAACTGATCTCCATCCTCTATTGTGCATCTTATAACCAGTAACAACATCTTCAGTAACAGAGCCGTATATCCACCCGACCCTTTTACCCCATTCAGTTCTGTCCTCATAAAAGCAAGAGATGACGCTTATTGCCTCCGCGACAGTTGCAGCATCTAAAGGCTCACGAGGCACGGCTAGAGACCCCGCTGGCCTCCCTTGATAACCTTTGCCTTGCAAATCCTGAAGCAGCCTACCCTGGTATTCAGCCACTGGAATTGATGCAGCCAAGGATGATGAGCTCCCAAACCTTTTTGGAAGAAGCAATGATTCAATGTCTAAATCATCGTTGTCTTCTTCATCCATGTTTATTGGAACGGCCATGTCCCCTTCTTCATCCTTCTTTGTCACCTTAGCTCTTCTTAAGAGGAACTTGAGTTTCCTCGTGCCAAAGAATCCATGGTGTTCTGTGGCTCTTGGAGGACTAAACCCATATAGAGCAATCCGCCTGAATACACAGCCTGTTCCTACGTACATTGGACCCTGTAACCCATCAAGGGCTCTCATGTTGACATCAAAGAACACTGTATTGTGGTTTGCATACCGGTCATTAGGATCAATCCCTTCAAACCTTTGTGGGAATTGGACGTAACAGATTCTGTCTCCTCCTCTGTCAAGCATGAAGCACATTCCTTCTCTTAGAGCCAATGAGTTATAGATGTAATGATCACAATCAAGGTTGAGAATAAATGGCCCATTAGACATTACGGCACTAGTTCTCACTAATGCATTCATTGCTCCAGCTTTCTTGTTGTGATCATACCCTGGCCTCTTCTCCCGTGACACGTAAACAAGCATTGGTAATCGAATATCTACTTCAGTTGTGTCGATTAAGTTGTCTGCACCTGCTGATGACCCATAGACCGGTTCTGAATTTGGAGGAGCTAGCATTGCCTGAATTATACCAGCATGATCACCTCTTGAGTGATCAAGCTCGGCAGATGGCCAAGTTCCAGGCCAATGAGAGCCATCAGACATCCAAGTTGCCTTCGGTACTTTTCCAGGTTCTGCCAGTGCTAGATTTCCTCTCAACTCCATCTGTTTCTTCTTTGCTCTTAGCTCTTCATTGGCGTTGTAAGCATCCGATCTTCTCCTGATCGAGTCCGGTAAAGAGTTGATCCTCACCTTAAATTCATCGTAGTCCCTCTTGACTCGCCTCCTCTCTCTAACAAAATCCAGCCTCACTTTGTTCTTGAGGAAATCTTTCTTGTGTCCAAAATAGGCCTCTGGACTTCTAGGCTCGATACCATGCTTTCTACAGAAAGGAACCCAAGTCCTTGCAAAACTTGCAGTCTCAGCGAGAGCCTCAAATGTCAGAAGTGAACCCCCATCATCTGATAAGTAACATGCCAGCTTTTCCACAGGATAATCAACTGCAAGAATTGAGAGGATGGTGTTGGCAGTGACCAGAGGGGGCTCTTTTTCTGGGTCTGCTGTGGAAACAAATACGTCGATTCCTGGAAGGTCTGATCGCCCTTTTGGGTTCCTAAGATTTGGAGATTCATAACGCTCCCTCAGCACAGAAAGGTCAGCTTCTCTGTTAATAGGGCAGATTTTGGGAAGCTGATCAAGAAGCCACGAGACTGCGAACCAGAGCTCACAAGTAATCGACATTCCCCATAGCCACATCGCTTCATGGTTTGGATGTCGAATCCTCCATGTCAGGAACAGCCCCAGAGAAGCAAGGCGCATCATCACAAGTAATCTACATTTTATTAACATCAAATGTCAATGCAAACGTATAAACCTGCTGGTTACTAAAGAAGCGTTGATCCACAATCAATTTCGAGTGAAGATGATTGATACAATAAAGAATTGTGAATATATAGCTCACTTTGAAAGATCCATTTGGTGATACTTTCAGTTCATCGAGACTCCACCACAAATTGAATAACCGAAGGATACATGAAAAAAGTGTTTGAAGAAATACCTGTATGGGCTCAGAACCGCCGAAGAAACGGGAACTTTCCTTGTCAAAGGCCTCCTACAACTCTCTCCAAAATCAGGAGGGTGGTCAAAACCATTGTTCCCTGACCCAAATGCATACCCATCTTTAGGCCATACGGCATTCCCATAGCCGTAAGTCCCCTTGGTCTCGAACAGCCACCGATTATGATCAAAATCTGAAGGCTGATGCGGTGCTTTAGTCGACTTCACAAGTGAAAGCCTCCTATAATCTGGCTTAAAATCAGCCATTGAGGGCAATGGCAATGCTTGATCCTCTTCCTCCCCCGGAATATCATCCTCATCATTCCCATCCTCAATCCAAGCTTCATTCCCTTCCTTGTAAGGCTCCTTGCAACCAGGGCAGTGCCCTACACCGCTTGAGAAGCAGTCCAAGTAACAGTCCCTGCAAATTTTGAACCCACAATCACAGGGTCCCCGCCACTTGCCTCCCATTATGGGTTCCTCATCACATCCCTTCATCCCACACACATTACCAGGCTTCAAGGGCTCCGGCTGCTCCATGGAGCTATGGAGCATGTGCCCACGAGTGATGGAATTAAACCCACCCGTGAAGATGGTACCAGTGACAAAACTGGATCCGGGCTTGAAAGCATCGGGCTTGGATGAGGGTTCATCCTCTTGGGTGCTCGTCTGCGAGGCGGACATGGCAGCCGATTGGTGATCTGGGGTCGGAGGGATGTGCACCGTGTACGATACGAACTCGGAATTGATATCTTTAAAAGCGGCTTCCTCTTTTGAGACGGAGGAAGAGTATCTTCCGGCGAAAGAAGAAGCTGCCTTGTTGCCGCCGGCGCCGTGGGGGGATATTGAGGCCCGTGGGATTGGACTGGTCAGGCCCATGCTTCTTGATCCGCCGCTAGAAGTGACCGTGATGGTCACTGGAGAAGAACAAGCAGAGGAGGCCCTCTTCACCATTTTTTAGGCTGCGACTTCTTTGATTCTTGAAAGAACAAAGCTCAGAGATTTGCCGTTTATGGAAGAATAATCAGAAAATGGTGGATTTCTGCTTCCAGGGAGAGCAAGCCAGAGAGAGATGCAGAGCAATGGAGGAGGAAGAACACTTGTACAGAGAGATGTGACCAGGTTGGGGATTGGAGGACGCGGATGGGGAAAAGTGGAAGAAAGGAGGATCTTGCCAACGGTCCAATTTGAAATGTTTTGAAACGGTTTCGTGCTTTTCTTGCAATAGTAACGGTTGGATGGCCGTGCGATTTGCTGTCCAAAGCATTTTTTTTTTCTTTGGACCGTTGCAGTTCAAATTTAATTTATATTGTCTGAACGTACAACAGACCATACATTTCATACTTGGAAATAGAGTACGAAAATTTGAAACGCAGGTGTCTGACTATTATATAATGATTTTTTGTGTATAATGGAAACTACCGGTGCCAATATCAGATTATTATATAATGATTTGTTTTGTGTAGTCAATAGTATCCTTATGATTTAGAGTTATAAATTAAAAATTCTCAATTTTATAAGGTTATTATTATACAATAATTCGCTAATTATCCATAAATTCATGAAGGACCTCATCACCCTTTTGCTAAAACTACTTTGTGAGCCACTCAATTTGTTGAATATATTATCCTAGTTGCTCGAATCACCACCAACCCAAATTGAGTTGACATTTTTCCTTATTTGTTTCTTGTTGGGCTACTTTTAATCTGGCCCGGCTTTGAAGGCTATATAGGCCCAATTTAATTTTTAGCCTATTTCATCCTTTGTCATTGGAATGTTTGTTTCATCTGGAACCGTAGATCTAATTACAGCTGAGTATATCTTTTCTCAACCCTATCTCTCCCTCATTTAATACTCATCTACTCCTTCCTCTACTCCCGTGAGCTGCTCTGACACTTTGAACGATTCCCGCATCTTCTCTAACATCTCTCTCCCTCTCGAAATCTCTTTCTTCCTCTGTGAGCCGATTTTCTGTTTTCTTTCACCTTGTTGATAGTCATGCACGGATTTGTGCTGGTGGATTCTTGTGAAGTCTGATCTTGACCTATTGAGTTACGGCTCTTGGTGGTTCCCTTCTTGCTGTCCGTGGTGAGGATCTTGAGATTTTACGGTTGAGGTGAGAGGAAGAAGATGAATCCGATAACGGTGCAGTTTGTCGTCCTTAGACTGAGCCAACGATGTTAAAATCTTCCTCTGTTTATGTATCCGGTTGTGAACATTGTAGATCTGGATTTTTGGTTGAATAAAATCGATGATTGATCTTGTTTTGTTCTTGAGTTTGTCATAAATGTTCAGATCTAGTCCCTTGTGTTTGTACTGTCATGGTTTTCTCAGCATATGTTGAAAATTCAAGGCGATGGCGCTGAATATGGTGGCAACAGGTTTTCTGTGACGCCAGTGAACCATGACGTCAGGTTGACTGATCTTCAAATCTAGGATGATTTGATGGCGCCTTGATTTACCATGATGTTTGTTATGTTTCAATTGGTATGTATGCCAATTTTCAGATCCTGAGGAGATCTGGTTTGTGAATTAAGCTAAGGCGTCGCCATGAAGAGACTGGGAGTCTGTGGCGCTGGTGTCAGTGCATTGACCTGTGGCGACAGGTAGCTCTAACTTTTGATCCAGTTGTTGGATGAGCAAATCCTTTTGCATGGATGTTGTTCATGATGTCCAAGGATATGAGGACAAGTTTCAGCATTGGATCATTGCTGGATTGTGTATGGCGATCGACGCCATGGTCTCTGGCAGGAATGCTCAAGGAAGCTGCAGCACAGAGGTTGACGCCCCGGCTATAGGATGACGCCATGGCCTTTTGGGGGACGCCCCGTACATTGGGTAGAGAGTCAGTTTGTTACCTCGAGATATGTGTCTGTCAGTTGGCCTAGGGATATGTGCCAGAGTCTGTTAGAGTTTGTTACAGCCTAGGGGACACGTGTATTGTTCTCATTGGTTGTAATACTCTATAAATAGGTAGTTACCAGATCGGGAACTTGTAATCCTGAAATTCATCCAAATTTTTCCTAAGTGTTTATCTTCCAAAAATGAGAACTCAGTTTTCTCCTTTGTTCTTCTTGAGTGTTGCTTTGTGATTGTGCTCGATTCATTGATTTGGTGAGGTTGAGAAATTGTTTCCGCTTCAAGATTTCTCATCATGTACAACAATGGTATCAGAGCTTTCTTGAGCAGATCTATCTACTCTACTCTTAGATCTGAATGTTTCAAGCCTTTTCTTATGACGTTGACTCTTTGAAAAACCTAGATCAAAGGCTGATAAGTATAGATCTAAGATCTACACTTATTTTTCGAGATTTCAAGAACCTGCATACGTCCTTGTTTGATCTTTGATTGTGATTTTGAGATCTGAAAATTTTATACACATTGTCTTACATGATTTGGTGTGTATATGTTACTGACTCGATTTTTCTTTGAATCTGTGTGAGGTACCACCGACTTACTCTTGCCGATTTCGTCGACCTCTCTTGGCTCTTATATCAAGAACTATACTGGTCGTGCTCTGGAGTGTGGTATAAATTTTATTGAACTCTTTTGTGTGAATTAATCTGAACTAGAGTGTGACTTACTGTCTTTGGTCAATCTTTGAGACTGTTTTTGTGACCTCTGCTTATTGGCTTGACTTTCTTCTGATCTGATAAGATGAGTAGCATTAAGACAGATATTTCTTGCTTCATAGAGAAATCTGATTTTATTACAAGGAAAAGGAAAATGTGTGCTCTGCTTACATATGAAAAATTTGTCATAGCACTTGAAAAAGATCCAAAGAAATGAAATGAAGAACAATTAAAGAAAGTTGACAGTATTCTGGAAGATGCTTACAGTTTAATTATTCTAAATTTGTCTGATGCTGATCTGCGTAAGGTGGATGGTTATGATACTGTTACTTCTCTGTGGGATAAACTTGAGACAGTGTATACTAGGTAGTGTGCTCCTAATTTTCCTACTTTGAAGGGTACCATATTTTCATGGAAAATTGATATATTAAAATCCCTAGAGGATAATTTGGATGAGTTTGTGAAACTGAGACTTATTTTAAAAGGTACTGATCAGGTCATTGATGACACTAGGCAGACTATGATACTGTTACAATCCTTATCTGATGAGTATTGTATGGTTAAAATTTCTCTTAAATACACTGGAATTGCACCAACTGTAGAGTTGGTTATCTCTGGCCTAAAGGCAAGAGAACTTTAACTGAAAATCAATATGAGAAGTAATAACTGTTATACCCGTGCCCTTATTTTCAGTTTAAAAAAAGAATTATTATTTTATTATTATTCCTTATTATATTAATATTAATATTTTAATGAGTTGAAATATATCGAGGATATTTTGAGGTAAATATCCCACTTTAGAGGTACAGACATTGATTTGAGGTCAAAACTTCGATTTCCATGAGATTACGACTTTTGTCGTATAAAGGGCAAAAATGGTCATTTTGAGGTAGAGATATCGGATTGGTATAAATTTTATACCGTTGAGATCGTTATGAAAAATGGAGAATTTTGAGTACCCATTTGCATTTTTAGG
>JAOWBR010171407.1:0-11364 GCA_028571145.1 Dionaea muscipula
CACAACTTTGATTTTTACAAAGTCTGTTTTCAAAGTTGCTGGATGAAGCTCGAGGAGTCGACCCCTCCTCTGAGCTGGGAAAATTCGGATTTCACTGGAATTTACAAAAACTACCCATATGTTTTTAATCCTTATCTAATATGTCTTTAAGTGATTTGAGACATATTTTGAATAATATTTCGTGACGTAATATCATTGTATATTGAGATTTATAAAAGATTGAAGAGGATATTTTATTTTGGAAAGATTAAGTTTTAAGAATATATCTTTTAAAACTTTTCAAAATCTGATTGATGCAATCCTTGTGGATATTTTGAGAACAAATTTCTTTTGTTTTCAACATGGAAACTTTGTCTATATTACGGATGCATCTTTAGACTTGCTAAACACGAACTTTCAAGCATTCAAGTGATAATCTTTCAAGGTTCTTTCATGAAAAGATGTTAGCAAGTTTCTGGATTTTTGCAAACAACTTTCCTACTATTTTCCTTGATCTCACGCACGATTGATCCATCTAGAAGACAGGTTTCAATATTATGATTAAGTGTTTGCATCCAGTATTTGTGTTGATTTGATTATCTGCCTTGTCTAGAGAGGCATACCCTTCACACATTATTTTTGTTGATTTTGATTCCTAGAGTAAGGATTCTTGAGTTGTCCTTAATGGAGAGTTTTGCCACTATAGGATTGGATGAAGGAGAGTCATTGCCTTCATCGGGTTGGTATTGGGAGAGTCATTGCCCACATCAAAACTTAGCTAGGAGAGTAATTGCCTAGTTAGGGGTATAGGAGAGTCATTGCCTATACTTGGTGATAGAGAGTCATTGCTATCACTTTGTGCTTGTATTGAATCACATCCTAATCAATGAAAGGAATCATTTTCAGCATGACTCATGTATGCATTGATTACTTTAATAACTGTTGAAGTTGCTGTTCTATTCCGCACATTCAAAGGAGGAGTCTACTCCTCCTGAAGAAAAACAGTAACTTTTTTTAAACAGCCAAATTTTTAATACACCAATTCACCCCCTCCCCCTCTTGGTGTACTCTTGAAATCTTGGATTACTAACATCATGGATGTGCTTAGACTCAACTTGAGAAAGAAAGGTAAGATTAGTACAAGCATTCCTCAAGGAATTTCTAATGGATACTCCCTTGGAGGGATCTCCTAGAATTAAATCCTTAGAGTGACTATGTCCATACTTCTAATCTTTAGGTAAACTACTAGGAGGTTGAGGTGGAGGAAATTCTAAACCAATATCATGGGATTCATCAATTTCATTATCCTCATTGGTTTGATCATTAGATGCATTTCCATTCTCATTGTCATGAATGCAAATGTCCTTAAGCCTAAGTGCATCATCAATATCATCATCTTCAACAATCTTATTTAAAGAGCTAAATTAATCAAAAGAAACATGTATTGACTCTTCTACGATTAAAAATCATTTATTGAAAACTCTAAAAGCTTTATTAGAAGTACTATAACCGAGAAAAATGCCCTCATTGGCTTTGGGATCAAATATTCCTAGATTTTCTTTGCCATTATTTAAGATAAAATATTTACATCCAAAGGCATGAAAATATGAAAATAGGATATGTGTGACTTCTTGCCAGTCCATAACTCATAAGGCGTTTTCTTTAAGATTTGTCTAATCAAAATACGGTTTAAAATGTAATAAGAAGTGTTGACGGCCTCGGCCTAAAAGTATTTTTGGCAAATCATTTTCAATAAGTATAGTTCTAGCCATTTCCTCCAAAGTCCTGTTTTTCCTCTCAACAACTCCATTTTGTTGAGTGGTTCTAGGAGTCGAGAAATTATGGTCTATCCCTAACTCATCATAAAATAAAAAAAACTTCTCATTCTCAAACTCACCACCGTGATCACTTCTTACACTAGATACAAGAATACCTTTCTCATTGCAAACTTTTCTAATAAGTTTAGAAAAGTGCTCAAAAGCTTCATCTTTATGAGCTAAAAACATAACCCATGTGAGACAACCAAACAATAAAGCTTACCACCAAAACTAATGGTTCTATAGGGACTAAATAAATCAATATGCAAGAGTTGCAAAGGTCTAATTGTTGTGACAATATTTTTAGACTTGAAGAAAACTTTTGTTTGTTTACCCCTTTGGCAAGCAGCACATAAGTGATCTGTCTCATATTTCATTTTGGGTAAACCAACAACAAGATCTTTCCTAGCAAGCTTAGAAATCAACTCCATGTGCGCATGGCCCAAACGACGATGTCATAACCAACTAATTTCATTCAAAGCGGTAAAGAATTTCAACTCTCTAACAATTAAATAACTCAAATCAAACATATAAACATTCTGTACTCTATTGCCAATACGAATGGTCTTCTTATCATCACAACATTCAATAGTGCAACAAGACTTATCAAATACGACTTTATTACCCTTATCACACAATTGACTAACACTCAAAAGAATATGCTTTAAACCATCAACTAAAAGAACACTATCAATAAATAGAGTAAGAGGGTTACCAATACTTCCAATACCAATGATTTTACCTTTACCATTGTCACCGAATATGACATGCCCTCCATCTTTTGGTGTGATACTTGAAAGCAATGCCTTGTTTCCGGTCATGTGTCTTGAACATCCACTATCGATGTACCACTTCCCATTTGTGGCTTTGGACTTCAAGCACACTTAAAAAAATTCAAACACTAACTTTTGGTACCCACTTTGTCTTGGGTCCATCAAGGTTAACTTGGTGTGATTGAATTCTCTTAGGTATCCACATATGTGTCACACCTTCAACCTTATTCTTTCTTAACATGCACATATAAATAGGATGTCCCTTTTTCAAACAGTAATGGCATATCATATGAGAATAAATGTGATGCACATTATGAGTCCTCTTCACATGAGATGGTCTAAAAAGTCTAGATGCATGTGAAGGAGTGAAAGCCTTTCTTCTAACATGAGTATGACTGTGATGAACATGAGCATGAGAATGATGATCAAAATGAGTAGTTCTCCTTGAAGGAGCATTATGCACATGACTATATTTCTTCACATGTTCATTATGCACATGGAATGCTTTCTTTCCAAGGAATCCTTAGTCTTCGTGGATTCTTTAACAAATGTGGTTTTTGAAATGATAGGAACATGAGATGCATCATAACCAAGTCCGGTTTTATCAAAAGGTGATTTTTGCACATCTAAGAGAAAATCAAGAGTCTTAGTTCCTTTATTGAACTTGTCAATTTTCTTCTCAAAACTAATGACTCTTTCTTGAAGTGAGTTGTTCTCATTAGTGAGTGTCTTGACTTTAAGCTCAAACATGCTTTATTTCTTAAGTGCACTCTCCTTCTCTTTTTCTAATGATGCTATCTTTTTTGTCAATAATCTCTGTTCATCAATCCACTTCTCATAGGCATTTATACTATGTTGCTCATTCTCAATCAATTGAGAAAGTAAGACATCTCTCTCACATGTCATGGTATGCAAGGATGAAGTAAGTATTTCAATCTCATCAAGAGCTAAATCATCTTTATCAATGAGATCTTTAAAACTAAGTCTCAATGCATCAAATTCAATTTGAATGGAATTTTTGTCATGTGTCAATGAATTTATGTCTTGTGCAAGCATGGCATTTTTAGCTTTTAATTTTATATTTTTATCATGCATGTTAACATAAGCATCAAGTAATTCATCAACATCAATGGGATCGGAATCTACCTCAAGGTCTTCATCTTCTTTGGCCATGAGACAAAGGTTGGCCTTTTCTTTTTGCTTTGATTCATCCGATGATGAATATCCCTCACTCACATCCCATGTAGCCATGAAGTTTTTCTTATTTCCCTTGAAGTATTTCTTCTTTCTTTTCTCCTTTGGACATTCACTCTTGATGTGTCCGGGCTTCTTGCATCCATAACAAACAATTTCATCCTTCTTCTTCTTCTTATCCTCATCCGATAAGGAGTCCTTCTTGTGATACTTCTTCTTCTCATACTTCCTAGAGTATCTCCCATCCTTAGATTTTCTACTTCTTATGAGCTTCTTCAGCTTTCTACTCAAGAGAGCAATGTCCTCATCATCACTACTATCGATCTTTTCTTCCTTCTTTTCATCCTTGCATCTTTTCTCATCCTTTGACTTCTTCTCATCTTTTGAGGTAGAAGACTTAAAAGCGATAGTCTTCTTCTTCCTATCTTCCTCAACAATACTATCTCCCTTAAAGTTCATCTCATGTACCATTAGAGATCCTAAGAGTTGCTTAATACTTAGGGTGGTGAGATCCTTGGCTTCCTCAATCGTGGTTACTTTTATCCTCCAATCTTTGCACAAACACCTCAACAACTTCCTTACTTTCTCTTCATTTGTGTAAGTCTTACCAAGGATATCCAATGGGTTGATGATGTTGGTTAAATCTCCTAAACATCTCAGAGATGGACTCATTTGGCAACATCTTGAACATCTTATACTCATGTACAAGCAAGCTAATCTTACTATTCTTAACTTGGCTTGTCCCTTCATGTGTCACCTCAAGCATATCCCAAATCTCTTTAGCCGATTTACATGATGAAATCATATTGAATTATTGCACTCCCGAGGCACAATATATGAAATTCATAGCATTATAATTTAATTGAGCTACCTTCCGGTCTTCCATGGTGTACTCACTCTTTGGCTTAATTGTCCTTGTATCTCCTTCACCCTTTTTTTTTGTTTTTTTTATCAATAAAAGAAACCCTTTATTAATGAAAACACTCAGAAAGCGAACAGATGTTTACATAAAGGGACCAGGTGTCCTTGTATCTCCTTCACCCTTGTAGATAACCTTAGGTCCATTGGTGATAATGTCCCAAGCTTCTAAGTCATTCCCTTGAACATGTATTTCGAACTTCTTCTTCCACATGAGATAGTTATCCCCATTGAAGAACAGAGGCTTTGAATAACTCAAACTTTCGTTGTTAGACATAACTTTCCCTGAAAATCTTTCTCACAAAGGCGGTTAGTCTTTAACAAAATGAACCTAGCTCTGATACCAATTATAGGTTTTATGTAGTTATGTCTTAGAGGGGGGGGGGTAATTAAGACTAACAACCAATTTAAATCTTTTTATCCCCTTTATGAGTTTTAGTGATCAAATAAGATGATTATAATCAATGTGGAAATAAAATACATGAACACACGATATATAGAGGTCTGTCCAAATTGGATAATACACTAAAATGGGGTACGTCCTTTCTTCCCAAGTAATCAAAATGATCACTCGAGGAATTAATCTACTAATCCCACCTAGGATAGTCTTCTTATTTTCGGGTACAAGAGAACCTATATAATTGGTTTTTTCGGGCTCATCAATATAACCAAAGTACTAAGTTTTTCTAAGCCTACCTAGAAACCGATCCTAGAATTTTACCGGGTAAATTCTACAACACCTTATGAAGAAACTCTCTCAAGGAATCAAACACAAGTAAAATGATGATGGTTTTAGTATAAGCACAACCTAACAAGCTTGACAAAAGCAATATCGGGGACAAAGCTTGATAAGACAAATGAAATCGACAAACCCTAGAAATTTCGTATACTAATTAACAAGGTGATTTAAAGAAGAAGAAGAGGAGATGAACCAAGGAGCCTTGTGAAGTCTTCCAAATGATAATGAATGATGGACAAGCTTAGGAAGACTTGAATTCTTGAGCACTTGCTTTGATTCATCTCTTTGAGAGCTTGAGGATGATTTTTCTCTTGCTACACACTTCAATGAATGCTCTCAAATCGGTTCGTTGGGTGTGAAGAATTCCCTTGCACATATTTCATCTGATTTTGCCGTTAAAACCCGAAACTAGCCGTTGGAAAATAAATGGGCAAATTTAGACCGTTGATTCTAAATGAAAAACACAATTTGGGCTTGCTGGGCTTGATTTCAGACGACCGAAAATAATGTCCGACAGGCTAAAAATTTGAGGTCCTCTCTGTTTTCCAAAACCGGTCGGCCGATTTTGGATTTCTGGTCAGACGAAAATCCTGGGTAGAGAATTTTTCGGGCCTTTTCTGAAAAACTCATGCAATCTACATCAAACTCATTAGATGCTAAATATAATAAGTTAGAAGACATCATCTATCACTTGACAAGGATAAAGATAAGATGATTACAAGCATAGTAGATCAATGGTAACAATGAACTCATCAAGTTTAAGCGATGCTTTCACCATCCTAACTAATAGTTGTTAAATTATCTTAAGCACAGTAAAAACTAGTGGTCATCATCAAAACAAAGATTAGAAAAAGTCTAATCATGTATAAAATTACATATAGAGCGCATGTATAATGAAAACGTGAAAGCTAATCGCGACGCCATCCATCTGATCGAGTCTACGCCTGTAGGCCCACAGTGCCTGAGTAGATGTCTTAGACGTGGTTGATGTATACCACCGACATGCATGGACATATCGTTCGTCCAACCCGTCATCCCGTTGGGCCGAAACTCGGGAAAGTACTCGAATATCCATGCCTGATAAAATAAATTCCATTGTCAAATAAATATTTACAAAATAACTATAAGACTATAATCAATTTAAAATTGATACCTGCAACAGAGTCATGCAGCCCGATATCTATGCAGTATAGGCTCTCAACATTGTCCCCGAGGGTACGATAGAGATATGCTAGGGCACCTGCAGCCCAGACATACTCGTTGGCGGACCACATATCATCCAGGAACAGTAAGAAATGATCGTACAGCCTATTCTAAGTCTTGTCCATGAACAGTGTCACCCCCAACATCCACAACACGTAACCTCTCGTCAGACGCTCCGACGGTACACCGACGACAGAGAAATGATCCCTCACTGTGTTAAACCAGACACAGCCAAACTTCCACTCATGCTCAATCTGTTCAGGAGCCACGCCTAAAAGGAGCAACATCTGTACCTTGATCCTATCCGCCTTTGCATCCGATGTGATCGCCCGACCACTGACAGAGATCCGTAGGATGTACCATATACCGTGAAGGATGATGGTCATCTCTCCGAATGACATATGAAAACTATTCGTTTCCGGTTACCATCGTTCCATAAAAGCAGATATCAGCGGCACGTTGATGTGCTGATGCATGAAAATACTCAAGTGAGACAGCTGACTGCCTGTGATCAATTCCATGGCCCGATCATCCTCTATCTACCACAACCTCAGTCGATCAGCACGGCTATGACATTCTAATACAGCCCGCTCCTACCAAAGAAAATAAAAATTTCGATATAAAATTATAATCTACGATATAAAGTAACGCATAATTGTATTTAAAAAATATTTTCGCACCTATCCTTCTCATATCGTATACGCGATATGGCCACCAAAACTCTTTAATAGCGAAGGGTCAGACGGTCCTCCAGAAACGCCTTAGGTCAACTGCCATGACCCATATGCAGGCTGATGACCCCGACATTGGCCCCTGTGGGGAACATCCTCCTCCTCCATCTCCTGATCTTCCTGCTCCATCTCGACTGGTGGATCGGGAAACAGACGCCCCTGAAAAGGTTGGAGGAGAGGAGACATCAAACCTTTCCCCCTCCCTGAGTGAGGTGCGGAAGGACTAGCAGACGGGCCCAGGAGAAGGGCCAGCAAATGGGCCTGCAGATAAGCCTATAGATAGGCCGGCAAACGAAAATGTAGAGGCCTCATGAGCAAACTGTCGCTCAACCTCAAACATCTCATCATCCTCAAATCTTTGGTTGCGAAATGGCGGTGCAAACAGCTCATTTCCGACCTCGGCTGTACGAACGATGTACGAATACTGTACAAATGTTGGTGATGGTTGTTGGATGACCGGTGGATCGATCTCGGACTCCTCCACTATCTGTTTGTCTCCTCTCCGCTCAGAAGCTGCAATTCATCAATCTCTTAGTCGGCCACTATACCGATCAGTATCTGATCTCCGACGGTCTGACATCTGTTGAAATAACATATTCGTCAATCACATAATTTTAACAATAATAATAATTTAACAAAAAAAAGGGGGGTGTCGGCCACCGGAGGCGGGCCTCCGGGCAGGGGGAGTCGACCACTGTGGCCGACTGTAGGCATGAGGTGTCGGTTTCCCTTGGCCGATGGTCATGCATAGTTGTCGGCCAGGGTAGCTGACACCTCACCCAATACTGTCGGCCGTCGTGGCCGACACCCCCTGCCCGGACGATGGTCGACAGTGGCGGGCCCCCCTATTTCCAACCGGAAAAAATTTTAGCCTGATTTTTTTCTACTTTTTTTCAGACAATTTTTAACAAAGAACACATAACAATTTAACTCACTAACCTTTAATATTGTCTCGCTTTTAAAATATGACAACATCATACAATTTTTTAAGATGAAATTTGAGACCAGATAGAGAAATGAATGAAGAAATAAAATGATTTTTCACTATATATAGAGGATAGGCAATATCGTAATTTTTTAAAAATGATAAGGGAATTTTTGAAACTATATATAAAAGATATATAATTTCGTAATTCTTTTAAAAAGTGAGGGGTAAAATTGAGAATTTTTTTTAAAAAAAGTGTGCTATGTTTAGTAACTTTTGAAATTAATTGGTGGCGCGAGGTGATTGTGCGACCGCCTGTACGAGGAGACACAAGCCCCCCTCCTCTCCTTCCCCCTCTTCATCCCCTCACTTCTCACCTCCTCCCGCACCCTCCCATCACACTACCTAGTGATGGCATTCGGTCGAGTCGGGGACATATTTCGTTCTCCAACCCATGACCCACTGATAAAAATTCTCCCTCAATCTTGACCCACTCTCGAACGGGTATAAATATATTTCTCCATCCCTCACCCCCAACGGGTAATGGGTCAGGGTTGGTAACGAGTTGAGGGGATGAAAATCTCCGACCCAACACAAATATATATATAATTGATTAAACATAAAATCTCTCATCCTAAATTCATGCATATTATATAATTTAAATAAATTTAGGTTTGTTTGGTTCAGGACAATAACATATAAATGATAAAACAATCAACCGATTTTTAAATGTCGAAGACAAGTTAGGGAACGGATCGGAGAATGGGGGCGGGTCGAGTCGAGTCCGACGCAGACAAATCTCATCCCCAACCTGTTACTAGTTTTTTTTTTTTAAAAAAAATTTACCCACCTTCGACCTTTTACCCGAAAATCCTTCCCGAACGGGGTGGATAACGGGTAAGGTAGGGTAGAGTTCGATTGGATGAAATTGTCATCCCCAACACTACCCAGCAATCACCATGCAAAATGAGCGGATCCGCGTGGAACAATGTTGTCCGTTTCAAGTAGTTGTTATTGAATCTGTTTGCGAGTTACGATTACACTCAAGGGGGGAGGCATCTCTATATGGCTGGTCGCTTCCTTCTTCTTTACATTGTTAGGTTAATCCCTGTCCTTCGCCTCCGGGTGTAGCTATTAACGAAACACATGATACTTGTAAGCATCGACCTAACCGGTCTCATAATTCACAAGCCAATTATGAAACATCAGAAAAACAACAATTTCCCAAGAAAGAGAAAAAAAAACCCTTGTGTTCTTCCAGCAGACAGCAAGGGAGTTATTTGATTCATGAAAATGTAAAAGGAAACAAAACTTCTCCTGTTGTTCAACATTATCACTCCCTCTGTCCTACTAATAAGAACAGCTACTAACAAAAAAAAAAAAAAATAACTGTACAAAATTATGGAGCTGCTAGTGCTATCCTCACATTTTAAATGTCTAGTCTAAGTATCGACAACTCCCCTATGAGCATGGAAACAGCAAAAAAGAAGGCTCTACATGTACTTTCCCATTTAT
Organism: Dionaea muscipula; assembly: GCA_028571145.1. Taxonomy (NCBI): domain Eukaryota; kingdom Viridiplantae; phylum Streptophyta; class Magnoliopsida; order Caryophyllales; family Droseraceae; genus Dionaea; species Dionaea muscipula. Next base: position 9,795 of record JAOWBR010171407.1, read on the forward strand.
AGATTGGACCTTGTTGATCTTATTGCTGCACCAAATCAGTTGGTCCGTCGTTAGTTTCGACATGTTCAGAACTCTTGAAACTAACTTAAGATCTACACGAGAGAAGAAATATAGAACTCTATAATTTGAACTCTCATCGGGGTACTTCAACAACTTCCTCATGATGCCGCTCTCAGATCTTAACAGCTCCGCCAGTTTCTTCTTCTTCTGCAATCAAGAAGCAAAGTACAGAAAACACAAGGCACATAAAAGAGATTTTCCTCCTATCAAGGATCAGTAAAATGTAACTTGCAACTCGGGAACTTGAGTAATGGAAAGTTTAAAAGGCGTCAAAGAACTAACTCTATCAAAAACTCAAACTTATGATAAGAGATCCGAAAAATGGTTTTATACTTGAACACGTCCCTTCACATGAAAGCCTGATGGATTTAAAACGTGGATTATACATAGATCCATACAAACAACGACGATGACTATTGACGAGTAATAACATTCGGACTTATGACCACTTGGCCAAACTAGTTCTAATATCATATCTAAGAATCAACTCAATTAAAAACTGAAGCTTATGATAACAAGCTCGTGAAATGGTTTTATACTTTAATAAAAGAAAATTTAAACTAAAAAAACAAAGTGACCGAGTCTTAGAAATTAAATATGGTTTTCTCAAGCTAATATTACCTTTTGAAGGCTAGTTTGCACTTCCTGAAGAAGCTGGGAATGTGCCGGGTCATGGGACTGTAAATTGGATCCTCTTCGGTACTTAGGAACCACGCTGCATGCATCATCGTCTGCACGAACAAACTTCCAGAAGATGCGTATCGATTCTTCTATAATTTCTACTAGCATCACACTTGTAATTGCCTCTTTTCCTATCTCTGTCTTTCTTTCCTTCCCTTTCCTCTTCAAGCTATCCTCTATGGTGCAATTAAGATAAGATGGGAGCAAACTATAATTGTCTTGTAAATTAACAAATGACTGAAAGTTTAAAAAAGGAATGAAATTATCAATAACTCAGACGTTTTTCGTTTGTTTCGCATTTTGATTTTTTGAATTTTTTGTATAAGTTTTGGGTTTTCAGTTTTCAATTTTCAACTGTACATCGGAAATACGAAAAACGTCTTAAATATGTTTTTGATTCTGAAACACTACCCTATTTTAAGAAAATGGAAAACAGACTCCTACAACCAGACATATTTTGCATCTTGGAAAACAGAAAACAAAAAATGGACTGAAAATACCCAAAGAGGATCTTAATTTGCTGAAACTTCAAAAAGTTCAACTCTCATAAATCTAGATATGCAGTTTGAATTTGTAGCAAAAGTTATATGCATTTTGGGTTGACGTGGTTCATGGGATACATTAACAATGTCAGTGTTAGGCCTAACTATATAACCATAAGAAGAAAACTGATTACTCTGTATAGAAGCTTCTGATTAGTAAGACAATCAATCAAAAAATGGTAATATTATTACCTGATACAACCAACAGCCAAGACATGCCAGAATGTGCTTTGGCATGCTCGAGGGCAAACAAAAATCAGATTCAGATGGTACAAATATAAGCAGTT